>CM042225.1:0-70000 GCA_023566465.1 Cottus gobio
TGGCCCAGACCAATACTTTTTTTAGAAAACATTTTAATGTTTTAGAAGGGGTGGAAGAACAGGCTTTTAAAGTACAAGACACAGAGCCGATGTACTGGACCAGTGAAACAGCAGCAGGGATGCTCAAAAGTTGGATTCAACAACTGGATAATTAACAGTTTTCTTAAAAGCACATCACCTTTTAAAACCCTCACTTACCTGTTTTATATATTAAGCTGAATTTTACTTTTTTACCCGAGAACAGGATCACCTGTAGAGAAAAACAAAGTTTGTTAAAAAGAAAACATGAGAACTGGAGTAAAACAGTTTATTCAAAGAAAGAGGAGGATATATAGTTGCTCCTGTGCCCGTGCTTTCAGACCACCAATATGGTGGACTGAGTTATATTATTTTCCCTTCCCTAACCTGCCAGCGCCAGGAGCTTTTAACTCACCTCTTACTTTTATAGAACTTTAAACACAGACACTATATTGCACACCACTTTCTGGAGACTACAACCCCTAAACGTGAAAACACAAGATGGTTAGAACATGTCCCAGAAAAACTACTCGATTGGGAGAATAACAGTAGAACAAATGTCTTTAGTGATCTGAAGAAAAAGAATATTTTATTCATTTTATACTTCTTCTTTTTCTTAGTGTCCTCTTTAATCAGAAGGGATTACATACAGGTGGGACAGACAGCTAGAAGGCTATTTTTGCCTAATTTTCTTTGACCTAATTTAAGCAGATCAACTGCAGGTGCAACATATGGACACAGGTGTTCTAACCGGTTTTTAGCCAATCAGGAGCCCCTTTTCAACTCCTCCTACGGCCTCTTTTTGTTATATATTGTATGTCTTTGTTTGTGACCCTTATATTCCTCTGAAGAAGGCACAGCGTGCCGAAACGTCAGGAGCTCATTTTGCTTTTATTAGCACTTATTTCAACACAGCACTTATACCCTTGGGTACGCTGGACTTTTAAATACTTGGATTTTTTAAAATCCGTTTTAAAGTATTTATAGTTCATTTTCTCTGACAGACTTTTAAAATACTTGGTTTTTTTAAAAACCTTTTTAAAGTATTTTACTAACAGATTCCCTCCATTCACGATAAACATCAGGAAGCACCTTTTAACAGCCAAAACCCAGCACTCAGCTCAAAGCCATCTTTGTGTGTGTGTGTGTGTGTGTGTGTGTGTGTGTGTGTGGGTGCATACACGATTGAAGTGTTTTTACACAGCGTGGCCACTTTTTATCTTAGTGTGATTGATTGTGTTTTTATAAACACCTTAAAGCATGCTCTTTTAATATATTGGCAGCACCAGAGTGCCTGGGAGTCACAAACAACAGTGATTTTTATTTTTGGCATAAAAACTTCATCAGATGTTAGCTTTCCCTATTTGTACACAGGGTCTTGTATGAATTAGGCCCCGTTCATATAAAAGGGAGGAGAGAATCAGAGAGAACAAAAGCCAGCAAACCTTTCCCTCTGTGTTTTATGTTGTAGTGTTTTTTAACACTTTTTAAAGAGAATATACACTCTTTTATCCTTTTACTTACCTTGGTTCATCGTTGGGTTTTAGCAACAGTACAAGTGTTATTGCTTTTTTACTTACCTTTTTAATACTTACCTGGTCTTTTAAACCAACTGGTACGTAGGCTTATGTATGGAGACAGGATGGCCTACAGAAATAGTAGACATCCATTGTCCCGGGGATCTTGGGGATCTCGTAGAAGAGATGGGGGGACTGGACGACCCGTTCCTACAAAACCAACAGAGAACATAGTAGAAAAACAATACTTCAAACTGCTCCAGGCAGTACATCATGCAGAGATAATAGAAAATACACAGCTAACTCACAGATTCCCGGGGGGGATGATGAGACAAGCTAATAGACTAACTCATTTCATTAAACCTTCATCTCCAAATACAGAAACTAGTGCTAAAGTCAGGGCCAACACCGAAGAATGGATGAGGATCAACATGACCATTCTTAAAGAACACTATGACCTAGTGATTGCAGGGATCCTCCAAGATCTATGCCCGTTCAATCCCACAGCCCTAGACCAAGCAATCACTTACGGGAAAACAAGGTACCGGAGCCGACTCACCCCCTCATCTTTAGTAACTTTAACATCACTAGTACAGGGGATAATAAGATCCCCAGGGGGTGAGGAGGTCAGCCAGAGTCCGACAGAGGAGCCGGAGAGCTGTCCCAGGTTGGCACCAACAATAGGCCTCCCTGGTGACCTCAGCCTGGATGCAGGTCTCGACACTCTTTCCATCTCCCCGACCCTAGAGGTACCACCTCACCTAGACCTCTCCCCTAATCCCAACCTCCATAACCTCAATTCTAATCACAACCCGGATCCTTCCCCTAACCTCAACCCCCAGAACCCCAATCCTAACCATAACCCGGACCCCTCCCCTGAGACCCGGTCCCCATTAGGGGGAACTACTCAGAGCCTTACCTTAATTACAGGAACAAAACAATCCAGGGAGGTGCAGCCGATGTTCCACCTGGAGCAGGACAGCAGCAGAGAAGGGCCTCAGTCCATCAGGCCCCCATTACCTCCACCTGTAATGAACCTCACCAGCGTGCTCAGTAACGTAGCGGTTAGATGCTCCGAGTCCATTTCCTCCTCTCCCTCGGAAGCTGGGGAGACGGGAACACAGCCTTCGGTCCCTGGTACAGCACAACCTGAGGGGGAATCCCTGATAACCCAGGACCCCCCACTAGAGCTGCTGTGCCAACAACCTGTCTCTCCGACATCCATTGCCCCCACCCCTCTGCAGCATCCAACACAGCATCCACGCACCTACCAAAAAATACATACCTGGTCCGTGGTACCAGAGAAATCCCTCCTGATATTGGGGGCCTCAAATCTGGCCATGATCCCGGAATATGATTACCCCTTTATACAAATAGAGAGTTTCCCAGATGCCCAAATCCATCATCTTAAGGGGATTTTGGAGAAACTGAGTCCCTGCCTCACCACCAAGGGGGTCCTCCTGGCCATAGGCTTTAACAACTGTACCAGACTTAATAAACTGAACACTATAATTAAACAGTTCAGACAGTTGATGGCGGTGACCGAAAGGATCTTCCCACAAGCAGAGATCTATGTCCCTATCATGCAGTTCTCCCAACAGCTCCCACAGGACATACAGATTTTAATGGCCCAGACCAATACTTTTTTTAGAAAACATTTTAATGTTTTAGAAGGGGTGGAAGAACAGGCTTTTAAAGTACAAGACACAGAGCCGATGTACTGGACCAGTGAAACAGCAGCAGGGATGCTCAAAAGTTGGATTCAACAACTGGATAATTAACAGTTTTCTTAAAAGCACATCACCTTTTAAAACCCTCACTTACCTGTTTTATATATTAAGCTGAATTTTACTTTTTTACCCGAGAACAGGATCACCTGTAGAGAAAAACAAAGTTTGTTAAAAAGAAAACATGAGAACTGGAGTAAAACAGTTTATTCAAAGAAAGAGGAGGATATATAGTTGCTCCTGTGCCCGTGCTTTCAGACCACCAATATGGTGGACTGAGTTATATTATTTTCCCTTCCCTAACCTGCCAGCGCCAGGAGCTTTTAACTCACCTCTTACTTTTATAGAACTTTAAACACAGACACTATATTGCACACCACTTTCTGGAGACTACAACCCCTAAACGTGAAAACACAAGATGGTTAGAACATGTCCCAGAAAAACTACTCGATTGGGAGAATAACAGTAGAACAAATGTCTTTAGTGATCTGAAGAAAAAGAATATTTTATTCATTTTATACTTCTTCTTTTTCTTAGTGTCCTCTTTAATCAGAAGGGATTACATACAGGTGGGACAGACAGCTAGAAGGCTATTTTTGCCTAATTTTCTTTGACCTAATTTAAGCAGATCAACTGCAGGTGCAACATATGGACACAGGTGTTCTAACCGGTTTTTAGCCAATCAGGAGCCCCTTTTCAACTCCTCCTACGGCCTCTTTTTGTTATATATTGTATGTCTTTGTTTGTGACCCTTATATTCCTCTGAAGAAGGCACAGCGTGCCGAAACGTCAGGAGCTCATTTTGCTTTTATTAGCACTTATTTCAACACAGCACTTATACCCTTGGGTACGCTGGACTTTTAAATACTTGGATTTTTTAAAATCCGTTTTAAAGTATTTATAGTTCATTTTCTCTGACAGACTTTTAAAATACTTGGTTTTTTTAAAAACCTTTTTAAAGTATTTTACTAACAGATTCCCTCCATTCACGATAAACATCAGGAAGCACCTTTTAACAGCCAAAACCCAGCACTCAGCTCAAAGCCATCTTTGTGTGTGTGTGTGTGTGTGGGTGCATACACGATTGAAGTGTTTTTACACAGCGTGGCCACTTTTTATCTTAGTGTGATTGATTGTGTTTTTATAAACACCTTAAAGCATGCTCTTTTAATATATTGGCAGCACCAGAGTGCCTGGGAGTCACAAACAACAGTGATTTTTATTTTTGGCATAAAAACTTCATCAGATGTTAGCTTTCCCTATTTGTACACAGGGTCTTGTATGAATTAGGCCCCGTTCATATAAAAGGGAGGAGAGAATCAGAGAGAACAAAAGCCAGCAAACCTTTCCCTCTGTGTTTTATGTTGTAGTGTTTTTTAACACTTTTTAAAGAGAATATACACTCTTTTATCCTTTTACTTACCTTGGTTCATCGTTGGGTTTTAGCAACAGTACAAGTGTTATTGCTTTTTTACTTACCTTTTTAATACTTACCTGGTCTTTTAAACCAACTGGTACGTAGGCTTATGTATGGAGACAGGATGGCCTACAGAAATAGTAGACATCCATTGTCCCGGGGATCTTGGGGATCTCGTAGAAGAGATGGGGGGACTGGACGACCCGTTCCTACAAAACCAACAGAGAACATAGTAGAAAAACAATACTTCAAACTGCTCCAGGCAGTACATCATGCAGAGATAATAGAAAATACACAGCTAACTCACAGATTCCCGGGGGGGATGATGAGACAAGCTAATAGACTAACTCATTTCATTAAACCTTCATCTCCAAATACAGAAACTAGTGCTAAAGTCAGGGCCAACACCGAAGAATGGATGAGGATCAACATGACCATTCTTAAAGAACACTATGACCTAGTGATTGCAGGGATCCTCCAAGATCTATGCCCGTTCAATCCCACAGCCCTAGACCAAGCAATCACTTACGGGAAAACAAGGTACCGGAGCCGACTCACCCCCTCATCTTTAGTAACTTTAACATCACTAGTACAGGGGATAATAAGATCCCCAGGGGGTGAGGAGGTCAGCCAGAGTCCGACAGAGGAGCCGGAGAGCTGTCCCAGGTTGGCACCAACAATAGGCCTCCCTGGTGACCTCAGCCTGGATGCAGGTCTCGACACTCTTTCCATCTCCCCGACCCTAGAGGTACCACCTCACCTAGACCTCTCCCCTAATCCCAACCTCCATAACCTCAATTCTAATCACAACCCGGATCCTTCCCCTAACCTCAACCCCCAGAACCCCAATCCTAACCATAACCCGGACCCCTCCCCTGAGACCCGGTCCCCATTAGGGGGAACTACTCAGAGCCTTACCTTAATTACAGGAACAAAACAATCCAGGGAGGTGCAGCCGATGTTCCACCTGGAGCAGGACAGCAGCAGAGAAGGGCCTCAGTCCATCAGGCCCCCATTACCTCCACCTGTAATGAACCTCACCAGCGTGCTCAGTAACGTAGCGGTTAGATGCTCCGAGTCCATTTCCTCCTCTCCCTCGGAAGCTGGGGAGACGGGAACACAGCCTTCGGTCCCTGGTACAGCACAACCTGAGGGGGAATCCCTGATAACCCAGGACCCCCCACTAGAGCTGCTGTGCCAACAACCTGTCTCTCCGACATCCATTGCCCCCACCCCTCTGCAGCATCCAACACAGCATCCACGCACCTACCAAAAAATACATACCTGGTCCGTGGTACCAGAGAAATCCCTCCTGATATTGGGGGCCTCAAATCTGGCCATGATCCCGGAATATGATTACCCCTTTATACAAATAGAGAGTTTCCCAGATGCCCAAATCCATCATCTTAAGGGGATTTTGGAGAAACTGAGTCCCTGCCTCACCACCAAGGGGGTCCTCCTGGCCATAGGCTTTAACAACTGTACCAGACTTAATAAACTGAACACTATAATTAAACAGTTCAGACAGTTGATGGCGGTGACCGAAAGGATCTTCCCACAAGCAGAGATCTATGTCCCTATCATGCAGTTCTCCCAACAGCTCCCACAGGACATACAGATTTTAATGGCCCAGACCAATACTTTTTTTAGAAAACATTTTAATGTTTTAGAAGGGGTGGAAGAACAGGCTTTTAAAGTACAAGACACAGAGCCGATGTACTGGACCAGTGAAACAGCAGCAGGGATGCTCAAAAGTTGGATTCAACAACTGGATAATTAACAGTTTTCTTAAAAGCACATCACCTTTTAAAACCCTCACTTACCTGTTTTATATATTAAGCTGAATTTTACTTTTTTACCCGAGAACAGGATCACCTGTAGAGAAAAACAAAGTTTGTTAAAAAGAAAACATGAGAACTGGAGTAAAACAGTTTATTCAAAGAAAGAGGAGGATATATAGTTGCTCCTGTGCCCGTGCTTTCAGACCACCAATATGGTGGACTGAGTTATATTATTTTCCCTTCCCTAACCCTAACCCTAACCCTAACCCTAACCCTAACCCTTACTTTAAAAACCTAACCCTAACCCTTACTTTAAAAACCTAACCCTAAACCCAACCATACCCTTAGGACCCCAATCCTAAACTTAACCCTAACCACAACCTTATCCCTTTTACTTACCTGATTTTAAGACAACCAGAATAGTGGGTTTACTTACCTTTTATGACGTTACAGGTGAAAGATGTGGGTCAAACAAAGGCCAAAACACATCGACCTGAAAACAGAAAACATAATATAGGTATAGGTTTCCCCTATTTTTAAACCCTAAACCGTTTTTATGAACACAGTGAGAGGATCTGGAGTCGAAATTTTAATAGGAGAAATAAGAGGATTAAAAAGTTGCTCCCGAGCCCGTGCATCTTGGTCCAACACCTGTTTGGACTAAGCTTTCCATTTTCCCAAACCTAACCCTAACCCTAACCCTAACCCTAACCCTACCCTAACCCTAACCCTGCTCTGGTGGATCCCCCAATATAGTGCTGTGTCAAAAAGTCCTTTAAATGTGTTTTTATTGCACCCAGCAATAACCCTGTCTGCTGGATCTTTCAAAGTAGCACAATTGCATGTTTTACCAGTCTGCTCCACTAGTTGGTGCCAGAGTACCCTCATCACTGATCCACCCGACCAACACCAACAGCAGGGGCCAATGACAGCTATATCAAGGAAAGCAGCTGGGGGCCCCAGACTTTGCTCAGGCGTGTAGCCCTGTAGTTTAGGCCATCTAGCCCCATCTAGCCCCTAACCCTAACCACAACCAGTGGGGTACACGCCTAACCACAACCAGTGGAGTGCACACCTAACCACAACCTCAGTGTTTATATATTAAAAAAAAGAAACCTAATTGTGTTCATTATATATATATATATATATACAAAAAAACTGTTATATTGTAAATAATATTGTGGGATCAATGTCACCTGGCCATCCAGTGGACAGCCTGATTTTTCGGCCTGAGGCCCTCCCACCGACTGACACAAGGCGGTGCCCGTGTCTCATGGAAGCCCAGCGGGTGTCACACAAGCACTTCAAGCCCCCTCCAGACACCCACAATACATTTAATAATGCCACAGGCACAAAACACTGTGTTTGATCCGAAGAAAGTGCACTTTTACGGGCAGGGGGCGGCTTAACCCTCTCTGATTCGCTCCTGGAGGACTCTGAGGTGTAGACCCGGGTCTCCTGACCACCACAGTCCAAACCGCATCCTTCTAGGTGGTCCACAGCCTGATCCAGACCTGATTTAGTGTTGAAACCACTCCGCAGGAGACATTGATTTAAAAACGCTTTGGTTGTACCACACCACTCTCGCCAGCAGATGGCAGCGTCGCCTAAGGAATGAAATGAAAGCAAAGGACTCAGCTCCTCCAATGTATTTGAATAGAAGGCAGGGAGTTCAGTTCAATTTAATTCATTTTAATTCAATTTGATTCAAGTTTATTCAATGTAATTCCTCACCACCAGGGGTCTAACCCGGCCCACAAGTACCCAGCATTCATGCACGCACACACACACACACACACACACACACACACACACACACACACACACACACACACACACACAGACACACACAGACAAACACACACACAGACCCACACAGCACACACACACACAAGCTCTCACAAACACACAGACACAAACATGCACAAACACACACACACACACACACACACAGCCACGCACACCCAAATGGCTATGAAACCAGTCTTTTAATTCTATTTTAATACTTTAAAACCAGTTAGAGACCTGGATTCTTTTCTGAATCCAACATGGCCCTCTGAATATGAAACACCTGCAATTTGGTGTGGATTGCTAAAGGTTAAAGGCCACAAATCCACCTGGGACACGGCAAAGACATTTCATGAAACCAGTCTTTTAATTCTATTTTAATACTTTAAAACAAGTTAGAGACTTGGATTCTTTTCTGCATCCAACATGGCCCTCTGAATATGAAACACCTGTAATTTGGTGTGGATTGCTAAAGGCTAAAGGCCACAAACCCACCTCTTTAAAGTACATGGGACATTTACAGGACATTTCTGTCACACAGTCTTTTAATTCTATTTTAATACTTTAAAACAAGTTAGAGACTTGGATTCTTTTCTGCATCCAACATGGCCCTCTGAATATGAAACACCTGTAATTTGGTGTGGATTGCTAAAGGCTAAAGGCCACAAACCCACCTCTTTAAAGTACATGGGACATTTACAGGACATTTCTGTCACACAGTCTTTTAATTCTATTTTAATACTTTAAAACAAGTTAGAGACATGGATTCTTTTCTGCATCCAACATGGCCCTCTGAATATGAAACACCTGTAATTTGGTGTGGATTGCTAAAGGTTAAAGGCCACAAATCCACCTCTTGAAATAACATGGGACACTTATAAGACATTTCTGTCACACAGTCTTTTAATTCTATTTTAATACTTTAAAACAAGTTAGAGACTTGGATTCTTTTCTGCATCCAACATGGCCCTCTGAATATGAAACACCTGCAATTTGGTGTGGATTGCTAAAGGTTAAAGGCCACAAATCCACCTGGGACACGGCAAAGACATTTCATGAAACCAGTCTTTTAATTCTATTTTAATACTTTAAAACCAGTTAGAGACCTGGATCCTTTTCTCAGCCCGAGAGGAGCACCTGAACATAGATGGCCTAAAGTTTGGGACCAGTAGCTGCACGTTAAGGCACCCAAAAACCGTCCGAAAGGTCAAATTGGCTCCAGATTCTCTCCTTTTTTCATATCCTTTGATCAATGTAAAAGTGTCCATAACTTCACAACGGCTTGTACAATGTATCCGAAATTTTGCACAGACGCTCTGTACAGGGCCCACAAGGAGGCCATGTGGTGAAATTTCCTCCAAAGCATTCACAAGAGTTAATTGGCTGTCTGAAATCAGGGAGCTGGGAAGGCTGTACGCTGTAACGGATCTGAGAGCACCTGCAGATCTTGAGCTGAACAAAGCTTTTTTTCTTCTAAACATGGCAGAGCTTAGCTCTCTTTTCCACCTTGTACCCACTCCCCAGTGGGGCCCAACCATGGCGGCCCTGACTCTGTAGACCTCAGCATCTCTGCCTGAGAGGGTTTTGAAAAGCCCGAAAAAAGACCAATTAAGCCCCTTCAAAGGTTAATAACTCCTCAGGACAAGGTCAAAACTGCTCAATACTCGATGGGAACATTGACCCGGTTGCCTTGAGTGATAATCATAAAGCACAATTCTGCAGACCCTTTAGAAAGCTAACTTCCGGTAGCAGCTAGCCAGTGAGCTCAAACCAACAGATCTTGCAAGAGGGTGCTCTGGTGGATCCCCCAATATAGTGCTGTGTCAAAAAGTCCTTTAAATGTGTTTTTATTGCACCCAGCAATAACCCTGTCTGCTGGATCTTTCAAAGTAGCACAATTGCATGTTTTACCAGTCTGCTCCACTAGTTGGTGCCAGAGTACCCTCATCACTGATCCACCTGACCAACACCAACAGCAGGGGCCAATGACAGCTATATCAAGGAAAGCAGCTAGGGGCCCCAGACTTTGCTCAGGCGTGTAGCTCTGTAGGGCATATATACACCCTGAGTTTAAGCCACCTAGCCCCAACCGGGCCTCAGCTAGAGACGATCATCAAACACACAAATCAACAGGGGTCAATGACAGCCATATCAAGGAAAGCAGCTGGGGGCCCCAGACTTTGCTCAAACGTGAGGCCCTATACAACAAACCCACACACCAAATCTCAGGTCTCTAGGAAGAACACAAAGAAATCTACAGACGATCATCAAACGTTTCATCGGGTCATCACGCCTAACCCTAACCCTAACCCTAACCCTAACCCCTGTTTGCCCAGCGGGATTGTCACAACCCCCTAACCCTGCTCAGCCATGGTAGGAACACAGAAAGAATGTCAGGACTTTAGCACCAACTTTCAAAAACCTATAAACGATTGCCAAACTCAACCCTTCATTAACTTGCTCCGATCAATAGAAGCTTTTGCAGTGGGACGAACTGTTTGTTCTACTTCAATGTCCAAAGTGCAGGAAAATTCAGTTCTGACTCAGCAGAAACATCGATTGAAACTTTTTTTACTTTGAACTGGGCAAGTTTTGAACAAACAGACGTCAGTTCACCTTACCTTTGTTCAGTGTGTGAGTCAGTGTGTGTCAGCAGAGTATAAAAGTCCAGCTTCGTTCTTTTCCTTATTACATTTTCGCTGCTTGTTGAGTTGTATTGACAAAAGACCAGAATCATGAAGGGTTACCTGCTGTTGCTGCTGCTGCTGCTGCCACTTTGTTCAGGTACGTTCACACTCACACATTAATCTATTTAAACTAAAGGTACGATCACACTCACATCTAATTAAACTAAAAGGTAAAATCACAGTGATTTTTGGATAGCTGTAGGCTATCACAGATGTGTTCACAAAATCATAACTTTTAAACTGTGTCGATCAATCTTGACTTTAGGATCATCCACTCATTCCTCACACAGTTATTTTAAAAGATGTCAGGTCTCAGATGAGATCTGATCCTATGTGTTTGTGTTGCAGCTCAGAAGTTTAACATCAAGTGTTACGGACAGGATTTCCTGATGGTTAACAACATGCTGCTGGATTGCAGCGGCCCAGTCCGACAGGCCTGCTACACCAGAGGTGAGTGGAAATCTGGATTTTAAAGATCTTTGTGTGTGATTTAAATTAAGAATTAAGGATTAAGACGTAGGTCCAGTAGATCAGGACTACAAATACATATTTACAGCTACATCTCTGTAAAAAAAAACACAAATGAATTTGAAAATGAAAGTCTTATTAATAATCTTCTCTGTTGAGGCGCTGTCGATGAGTTTGCCGTTTACTGTTTCAGATAACGGAGAAAAGGGTTGCACTACCAGGAACAACTGCTCTAAACCCGGATGGACCTGTTGCCACACCGACCAGTGCAACGCTTGAGCCAATCACGTCGCAGGAAATACTTCCATCATGAAAAAACATGCTGTGAAATAAAGTGAGAGGATCTCCTCTCTGTACTTTGACTCACGTGTCATTGTTGTTTCTGGGTAGTTAAAAAAAAACAGTAACCTCCTGAGTAACTTTTTGGTTCAAGTTAAAGTACACAAGTACCTTCAGCTTCATGTAGTTAGAATATCACCAGTTTAAGTACACAACCACAGACAGGAGACATTTGTTACTTCTATACTGAATTACTATAACTCCTTATGATCAGGCTGCTCTAATAAGTCTAAATATCTCTAGTTCAGGGGTGTCAAACTAATTTTCACCCCGGGCCACATCAACATCATGGTCACCATGAAAGGGCCGGTTGGTTGTAACTGTAACACTGTATAAATGTAACTATTACATTACATTTCATTTAGCTGACGCTTTTATCCAAAGCGACTTACATGATATACAGTGTACAGTAGACCGTAGACACAGCAACGGTGAGCAATGAGGGTTAAGTGTCTTGCTCAAGGACACAACGACACAGACTGCCGGAGCCGGGGATCGAACCACCGACCTTCTGATTGAAAGACCGACTTGCTAACCACTGAGCCACAGTCGCCCCTTACTACCCCCTTATTACCGAACATATTGTTAAATAACTGTCTTTATATATTGTACTGTTCTGTTCTGTTATTATGACATAAATCCATTTGATTTAGGGTTAAGAAACCCACATTACTGTATCAAAGATCAAACTTAAAACAGAAGAAAATAACAGACAAAGATCAAACGCTGTTCAAAGATTTTTTGTCACAGTTGAGAAGGACATAACTCTGGTCCAACAAATGATTGTGAGCTAATAAGAACATGCATGTGGTCTGGGGCATTGGTTCTCAACTGGTCTGGCTGCACCATCACCCCTGAATGACACTCGAGATCCAAAGCGAGGTACATTTTCAACTTCTCAAATTGATTTAATGAAAAGATGGTGCAGTTTGAGCCTGAGATAGTACAGAATCTCACATGCCAACACAAAAATGCTAGTTAAAAATATTCCTCTGCAGAGGAACTGCAGAGATGAACTCACCTGTACCACCACATCGCCATGGAAACAGCAACAGGAAGGACACTTGAGGTGAGTCGTCAGTTTTGAAAACATTTATTTGCATTTTTTTGTTAAAATCTTCAGTACAGTCTGTCGTCTGACAGGAATGCATCCCAGAAGACTAAATTGGCTCAAAACAGTCACATGAACATCATCATCAACATGGGTATCAATGTCGTTACTGAAAACTGTAAAATAAACAAACGCTTAAATCCAGAAATCCCCACATGACCCTGCTCCTGCCATAACTCCCCTCTGGCACCGCCCCTCCCATAACCTTCCTCTGACCCTGTCCCTCTCATAACTCCCCTCTGGCACCGCCCCTCCCATAACCTTCCTCTGACCCTGTCCCTCTCATAACCCCATCTTGCACCGCCCCTCCCGTATCCCCCCCTAAGACCACGCCCCTCCCGTAACCTCCCCTTTGACCCCTCCCATAACCACCTTCTGACCCCGCCCCTCCCATAACCCCCCCTCTAACACATCCCACAACCCCCCTTCTGATACTACCCCACCCATAATCCCCCGGCACCATCCCTCCTTGGACATCCAGTGAGTCCCAAGATGAAGAGTATTAATAAAGCAAAAACATTCATGCCCCCACCCCCCGGAGTGAAAACATCATGATATTCAGATTACATTTTGAACAGAAATGGTCCAGAAGAGTAAAAACAAACATCAGCAGTCATTCAGCGAGTCACTGGATCCAGCCAATCAGGGGAGCGGTTTTCAAGGGATTCCTATGAGCTGATTGGCTGAGAGATGTGAGCGTTAAATGGGATTTTTACAGTGTAGCTGAGGAGCTGCTGCCCCTGATGAACAGAAATATACAGATATCTGCTGTATGTACAAACAGATCCTATGTATCCATCTGATCCACTTCAATCTATTACAAAACATTTGAGTCACAGTTTTTACTCTGGAGGTCGATCCGGTTAACTTCCTGTTTACATCCCTTCAGATCTCTTGACACTCTGTGTCAAAGGTCAGAGGTTCTCAAAACAGATCAAAGAGATGGGAAACCAGACTAGTACTAAGACCAGATCTTAGACAACAGAATGATTGGATGTTTGTTAGTGAAATGCACCCCGGGACTGGTAGTTGACTTATCTCCTTCAGTTGGGGTAATTTAAGGGTCAGGGTTAGGTTAACCCTGTGTAGTTCATATATCTGGGATGATTTACATTAAACGCATTTATCAGCCTGGAGGGATTTTATTGTAAAATATCAGTCAGAAGTATTAAATGAATATTCAATTATTGTAATTAAGTATTGAGTTTATCAGTTAAACTAAATAATAGTCAAATGAGTGAATGAAACTTGACTTTACGGTGTGCAGCTCAATGAACATGATTGCTTTGATCAATATTCATTAGAAACTCATAATCAATCATTGTTAACGGTATTTTTCTTTATAAAGACACTAATAAAACATTGTTAGTCAGTTTATATATATATATATATATGTGTGTAAAGACTAGTTTCTGAAAGACATTTAGGACTTACAGGTTCACTTCCTGTTCACCGGCTCTACTCTCATTCGATTGCCACCTGTCACACCTGTTACTGTCCTCTGCTGCCCCTGCCCCCTAACTCCTAGCCACACATGTTGCAGGTCCTCTTTTGCCCTTAATCCATATCCCTAAGGCAGACAAGTAGAAAGCACATATGGACCAAAGTGAGCTTTTAAAACTTAACATTTCAAAGAGTAAACATTCAGGTAACTGATCCTCTTCCAGTCTTTCCTCAAGTAAATCAGACTCTCCAGGTGTTTCAAACTGTGACATCACGTTAGCTTAAACTGAAGGAAAGTGTATTTTAACATTTGACAGATGAAAAGGAACATGCGACACTGGAGCCACAGGTTTGAGTCCCAACACAAACACACTTTAGTACTTGTATACTTCTGGAGACCCTCATTGACCGCATGCTCGAGCCCCTTAAAGCAACCGTTATACCTGGACCACGGAGAATTCTTGATTCTATTTTTTCACATTAAGTCGAACTTCAGCAGACGTTGAATAGAGACGTTAAACATCTGATATATGATCTCTGATCAGCAGAACATTAAGAAAATTATGATTCTCACTCGAGTTCTGAAGCATCTTTCAGGATGGACATCACAGATGTCCTCCGGAAGTAATATGCGTTTCATTTCTCTGTGATTTGACAGAGTTATGTATCATGGTATGAACTCTTACTAAACCTTGACTACCTACATGCCTAACCCTAACACACACAAACTGAATGTAAACCTGATTCCAACCTTAAGACTAAGTCTGAACCCTGAAATGTAAAGGTCCAACACAAAGTGAGGGACAAAAAAAATGTCTTTGTAAAAGCATCCTCACAAGGTGTAAAACTCAGCCTATTGCTCACAAGGACAGCTGTAGCAACATTCATACACACCGAGATGCTGCCTGTCTATGAGGGGGGTGTGAGGGGGGGCAGCCCCTCGTCACTAGGCGTGGCTGTGTCATCACTTGGCTCCAGGCTGTCCTTCAGACTCACCGTGCTGTCTGAGGGGGGCGGGGTAGACACAGAATGGGGTGGGGTTAACTCAGATGCAGGCGTGGCAAACTGTGTAGGGGGCGGGGTGTCTGGGCAGGGTTCTTGGGTTCCATTGGCTGTCGGAGGAAGGACGTGGTCCTGTGTGGGCGTGGCTACTGCGGGAGGAGGGAGGGCAAAGACGGGGTCCACCCGATGGGGGGCAGAGTTAGATAGGAGGCCATCGGTGAGAGAGAGCAAAGACTTTTCCACCAAACGCCACTGCATGATGCTGGTGTCTTTCCCCCCAGTCGAGATCAGGTGACTGTCGTTATACAGGAAACTGACGTTGGTCACATGACTGCTGTGTGCGCTGTACTTATGGCTGGGTGCCTGTAGAAGCACAAACACATTATTGATTGACTGATCAGTTTTCTGTTATTAAATGTTCTTTGGAGTAGTGAAAAACAGAGTAATGTATTTTGGTTTGAAGTAACTAAATACTGAAACCAGTATAACTAGAGTCCAGTATAACTGAAAACCAGAATACTTTTTATATTCCCGTGTTTTCCCAATCATGTTTGTGTTTGAAGGAACGTTAAATCCATCTTATTGGACTCTCTAAATATAATACTTTATGAATTCAATAAAGTGTGTTAGAAAAGCATGTGTCTCACCTTGGGGGTGGAGCATGGGTAGGCAAACAGGTGAACTTTACAGAAGTCGTCAGCCAGAGCAATAACTTTTCTGCTGTGAGATCTGATCAGAGCGTTGATGTCGGTGCCATCTGAACCCTCCGGCCACACACCTAACAAACACACATTAATACGGTAACAGGAAAAAAACAAACTTATCACAAAGTTTGAAGAACATGTCTAGGTACGTAACCCTAACAAGGATACAACAGGTAAGTCACGTGTTTGGATTTACAGTGCCCCTTAGTAAAAATGAGAAAAACCAGATGCAAAGAAATGTCTATTGTTTATCCTCATGATCTTTCATTAAAAATATTCACAAAAATCTAACCTTTAATTGAAGTAACATAATTGAAAGAACATTTTAATTATTATCATGAAACAAATAAAAAAGAAATCCATTTTCTGAGTGAAAAACCAAGTGGATAAACGGAAAATAATTTTTTTCACAGCCTGTTTTGCTCATATTTACTGATTCTGGAGGGCAATGTATTACTCTTGTTTCTGTTCATTTATCGGCAGATTTGCAAAAGTTGAAATATGCCTATGCTTGCAAATGTACAAGTGAAGCAGTTGTAGTAAGTGCATAGGTGTACTAGGTGTGCAGGTGTACTAAATGTAGTAGGTGTACTATGTGCATTAGGTTGACCAGGTGTAAAGGTATTCTAAGTGTATTGGGTGTGCTGCAGGTGCACTAACCGAACACGTGGTATCCCAGTACGCAGGTGTAGGTTGCCCAGTCGATGTCTTTACACTCGGAACGATTTCTGATCAGTTTACAACCGTTCGGAACATCCCCTGAAAACAAGCATCTGTGACTACACAACACTACTACACAGTACTACAGTAAGAAGGTGTGGTTGCGGGGGTCAGTCAGCTGCAGAGGGGAGTGGCAGGTGAGGAACAGGATCCTCCAGTGTGCTGGCGTCATGATGCTCGGGACTCGCGGGAGTACGTTACAGAAGGTGTCACAGTACTCACAATAGAGGATCTCGTAGTCTCCAGAGTTGGACATGATGAAGTTGTTGTCAGGTGACCAGTCCAGGTGTGTGATGTAGCTGGAATGTCCCTGTGAAAACATTCGGGTAACTCATGAAACAGACCTGAACACACACTGATTATCTGTTTCAGCACCAGTGAATTCTGGTATTTGTTGTTTTCTATTCGAGAAAATGATCTCACCTATGTGAACTTTATTCTCCCACTCTTCAAACAGGTGAGAGAAGATAAAGTCACCTATCTGACTGTTTAGAGCACTAGACCTAACCCTCCTGGTGAAGGTTGTTGGCCGTGTGGAGAAGAGAAAACCCTTAACATGGAAGTATACATCCAACTTTATTCAGCTACCACACACAGGGGCGGGATTAGCGTGGCTGCACGAGAGGAAGAGAGAAGGGCGGCTCAGGGAACAGGTATGGGGAATGGTGGCGAATGAGCCACACCTGGGGCTAATAAGTGTGTGTGTGTGTGTGTGTGTGCGGGTATTTAAAACCCGGTAGTGACGTCGTTCGGGAGCGCCGGAAGTGAGGAGATCGAGCGAGATCGAGAGCGGAAAAGAAAAGGAAAATAAAAGCATCTAAAACTGAAAACACTGTGTGCCGACCTGGTGATTCCCGGAAGCAGCGAACCCGTGTTACATCCACCATATATTAACATAGACAATAGTTGTTTGCTACTTATTAATACTCTGAATCATGTTCATAAAAACATAATTACTTAATAATCCATGACCTCAAGATTTGGTAAACATGAGTTTATGGTTTCAAGTCTTTTTGGGAGTTGTCCGTGTTTTTGTCTTATAACTAACACTTTCACAATGTGTTTTCATGAAAGTCAACTGTAACATTTTGGTCACCTAAAATGTCTTTTGATAAAAATATAGAAAATGATCATGTGTTCAATAGAGTTAGGACGTGTTAAATAGGGTCAGGACATGTTCAATAGGGTTAGGACACATTCAATAGGGTTAGGGAGTGTTCAATAGGGTTAGGGCATGTTCAATAGGGTTAGGGAGTGGTCAATAGGGTCAGGACATGTTCAATAGGGCTAGGGAGTGTTCAATAGGGCTAGGGAGTGTTCAATAGGGCTAGGGAGTGTTCAATAGGGCTAGGGAGTGTTCAATAGGGCTAGGGAGTGTTCAATAGGGTTATGACACATTCAATAGAGTTAGGACACATTCCATAGGGTTAGGATATGTTTAATAGGGTTAGGACGTGGTTAGGGGGGTTCTGGTTCAGCCCGAGTCAAGCACACAGCGACCTTTGACTTTTTCTGGATATTCAAACATTACAACCAGACTCTGGGATGTCACTGGAGTCCGAAGGGTGAGGGTTCATTCTAGGGATGGGCAGTATGGCCAAAAATTCATATCACGGTATTTTGTAAGATTCTGGCGGTTTCACGGTATATATATCACGGTATACACATTAATTCATTGACGCCGAAAAGGACCGGCGGCCAACTGAACAGCTGTTCACCGCTCTCTGGCCAACTTGCTCAAAACTGCCCAGCAAGCTGTGAACAGCTGTTTGTGTGGCCTGACTTCCATTCTGTCTTTGCGACAACCGTTGTATGACGGTATTTGAAAAATTCATATGGTATGGAAATTTCCAAACGGTATACCGGTTGAAACAGTATACCGCCCAGCCCTAGTTCATTCCCCACCCACAACGCTGTAAGCAGCAACATCAAGTAAAAACAATACACATTTTAAAGAAGTGAAAACAAAGAAAAACAACAAGCACTCTTACCGTGCACTTCCCGTACCGGCTGTACTTGCGCCCTTTCTCTGAGACGGTGTAGAGGTAAATAAAGTTGTCATGTGACCCAACAGCCAACAGACCACCATCTACAGACACAGAGAGAGGTGCATTACGGGTCATGTAGTTCACTCCTCTCATAATGTTGTCATGGAAACAGCCCAGCTGCTTTGTAAACGATGACTTCACCCACCGACAGAGAACCGCATCAACGACAGCTGCTCATTCCCGTCAGTGTGGATCGCCACCAGGTCGGTGGTCTCTGCATCCAGAACGTACCACCTGAGACAGCGAGATCAGTTAGACCAGGTGTGTGGTCAGTGGTCTTGACTGGTTTTCCTAGTTCAGGTAATTTCAGGTGATGTGGCAGTAAAGATGTTCAGGAACGTTCATTTACACAAAAATTAGCTTTTATTTGGAAATGAGCCGAATGGGGTTTTCATAAGTGGGTCTTCAGACAAACACTTTGCGAGCATCGGAAAGGAAATGGCGAAAATCCAAACACGCAGACGACCTGCACGCCTATCACTCTCTTCTCGCCTCCTTCTCTGCCTCTATCTCTGCAGCCAAAAGCCTGTTCTACCAATCCAGAATTGAATCTTCTTTCTCTAACCCCAAAAAACTCTTCTCCATTTTTTCCAACCTCCTAGACCCCCCCTGTCCTCCTCCTCCCTCCACCCTTCTACCGAACCACTTTGTCGACTACTTTACTAAAAAGATAGATGACATACGCTCCTCATTCACTGATCCCCCGCCCATAACTACATCTCCATTAACATTATCCGCCTCCCCTTCACTTTCCTCTTTCACCCCTCTGTCCCCCAACCAAGTTCTTACCTTGGTAACCTCTGCCCGCCCAACCACCTGCCCCCTTGACCCCATCCCATCTCACATCCTCCAGTCTATTGCTCCTGACCTTCTTCCCTTTCTCACCCATCTAATTAACACCTCCCTCTCAACTGGTTGTTTCCCTAACTCTCTGAAGGAGGCAAGAGTTAACCCTCTCCTGAAGAAACCCACTCTCGACCCGTCAGAAGTCAACAACTACAGACCTGTCTCTCTCCTTCCCTTTCTTTCCAAAACCCTGGAGCGAGCTATCTTCAACCAAGTCTCCTCCTTCCTCCACCAGAACAACCTTCTGGACCCTCACCAGTCTGGATTCAAGGCAGGCCACTCAACAGAGACTGCCCTCCTTGCTGTCTCAGAGCAGCTTCACACTGCGAGAGAAGCCTCTCTCTCCTCTGTCCTTATCCTTCTGGACCTTTCTGCTGCCTTTGACACAGTGAACCACCAGATCCTCATCTCCTCCCTCCAGGACCTGGGTATCTCAGGCACTGCGCTCTCCCTCCTCTCATCCTACCTCAGTGATCGGACCTACCGGGTAACCTGGAGAGGATCTGTGTCTGAACCTTGTCCTCTCACTACTGGGGTCCCTCAAGGCTCAGTCCTCGGTCCTCTCCTCTTCTCCCTGTACACCAACTCTCTTGGCTCCGTCATTCGCTCGCATGGCTTTTCCTACCATAGCTATGCTGATGACACCCAACTGATCCTCTCGTTTCCACAATCGGAAACACAGATAGCAGCACGAATCTCTGCTTGTCTGACTGACATTTCACAATGGATGTCCGCACACCACCTGAAAATTAACCCTGACAAGACGGAATTACTTTTCCTTCCAGGAAAAGTCTCCCCCACTCACAACCTGACGATTACTTTCAACAACTCAGTCTTGGCCCCGACCCCGACTGCCAGGAACCTCGGTGTGACCCTTGACAGTCAACTCTCCCTGACTGCCAACATTACCGCAACAACTCGTTCCTGTAGATTCATGCTGCACAACATCAGGAGAATACGTCCACTTCTCACCCAGAAGGCAGCACAGGTTCTCGTCCAGGCTCTGGTCATCTCGCGTCTAGACTACTGCAACTCCCTCCTGGCGGGTCTACCTGCTGGTGCCATCCGACCGTTGCAGCTCATCCAGAATGCAGCAGCTCGACTGGTCTTTAACCTCCCGAAATTCACCCACACTACTCCGCTCCTCCGCGACCTTCACTGGTTACCGGTGGCCGCCCGCATCCGCTTCAAAACACTGGTACTGGCGTACCGTGCAACGAACAGATCTGGTCCAGTCTACATCCAGGACATGGTAAAACCTTACACCCCAACTCGTGCGCTCCGCTCGGCTTCTGCCAATCGGCTTGTAGCTCCGTCACTGCGAGCTAAACACTCAACAAAGTCTCGACTGTTCTCTGTCCTGGCTCCTCGATGGTGGAATGAGCTCCCCATTGACATCAGAACAGCAGAAAGTCTCTACATCTTCCGTCGCAAACTAAAAACACATCTTTTCCGACTATACCTTGAATAAAGGAAGTAGCACTTTAGTAGCACTGAAATGGCTCTTACTGATAGCACTTTGTAGTTGAACTTTTTGTCGAAATTGTACCTTCGTGATTCTTGTTCTGATTCTTGTTGTAAACGGTAGAATGCACTTATTGTAAGTCGCTTTGGATAAAAGCGTCAGCTAAATGTAATGTAATGTAATATATAAAAATATAGTAAAATGTTTCTTAAAATATAAAAAAGGTTCTTTAAACAATCTGTACTGACTTTCCAGAGTGTGTTCCTATGGCAACCACGGCTCCGCTGGGATGGAAGTCTGCACAGTGTCCGTGTTCCTAAGGGAGAGACAGAGCTGTCAATCATCTGTCCATCATCCCACATCCATCCGTCCATTGTCCCGCAATCATTCGTCCTTCGTCCCACAATCATTTGTCCATCAATGGGGCGACTGTGGCTCAGTGGTTAGCAAGTCGGTCTTTCAATCAGAAGGTCGGTGGTTCGATCCCCGGCTCCGGCAGTCTGTGTTGTTGTGTCCTTGAGCAAGACACTTAACCCTAATTGCTCACCGTTGCTGTGTCTACGGTCTACTGTATAGCATGTAAGTCGCTTTGGATAAAAGCGTCAGCTAAATGAAATGTAATGTAATGTAATCATCACACATCCACCTGTCCATCGTCCGACAATTATTTGTCCATCATCCGTCCATTGTCCCACATCCATCGTCACACATCCATCCGTCTATTGTCCCACAATCATCCGTCCATTGTACCACAATCATCCATCGTCCCACAATCATCCGTCCATTGTCACACATCCATCCGTCCATTGTCCCACATCCATCTGTCCATCATCCCACATCCATCCATCTGTCCATCATCCCACATCCATCCATCAGTCTATCGTCCCACAATCATCCGTCCATTGTTCCACATCCATCGTCCCACATTCATCCATCCACTGTCCCCTTACCTCTAGCGTGCGACTCCATTGGAGGCTGTGATCCACTGAGCTCCAAGCGAAGACCAGCCGGTCCTGAGCGCACGTCAGAAACATCCCTCTGGACGGGTGAGAGGCCAAACCCCACAGTTCATCTGTGTGACCCTGAACACACCACGACACAAATATAATTAAACCATAAAGACTTCACAACATTACTTAGACCCTGAACATATCACAACACAAATATAATGAGACCATAAAGCAGATATGGGCAAACTACGGCCCATTGGGCTTTTTAATCTGGCCCCTCGAGTATTGGTACAAAAAGACTGCTGTAACGCTTCTCCATTCCAGACTTGAGTTTCCTGAATCACAATGATGCCAGAGTCCAGGTTTCTTAATGCTTATTTATTGCTTAATGCTTATTTATTGTTAGGCAGTAAAAGAGAAGTTTAACTCCCTGAAACTGGATGAGTTTATGCTTCACTAAGCGAAGCCAAGTCTCCAAACATCAGGAGGATGGCACAGATTATGCTGCTGTTGTTTGGCTCTACCTGTGAGCAGACGTTCTATGTGATGAACATCAACACATCACGCCACAGATCCCAGTTACCTGATGAACGTCATCACACATCCCAGTTACCTGACGAACACCTCAGATCTGTCCTGAGAATTGCCACAACCTGACAAAACTGACACCAGACTTTGATGCACTGGCTCAGGGTAACCAACAACAAGTTTTCTTTACTTTTTAGTTAATGGCTTTTACTTCAGTTCACAAACACGCCCCATCCATCTGATACTGGCTTGGCCTGTCTTCACAACATTACTTAGACCCTGAAAACATCACGACACATATATAATGAGACTGTAAAGACTACACAACTTACTAAAACCCTTACAGCACATTGGACTAAATCACTAATGATAATGCACTCTGATACGGTCTCACCTGGACCTCCACCTGGAAGCCGTCATTGAAGGTTCCTCTGAGGATGAAGTTACGAGACGTCCCGACCAGAAACTCGTCCCCCTTCCCCTCAGACACTGCTCTGATGGTTCCGTACTGATCCGGCACCTGAAGACAAACAGTCATGTGACCTCAGTCAGGTTACATGAAAATAAATAATAAAGTCTTTTGTAACTCCTGTAATAAATCCTAGTCTTCTAATCATCACGTGTTAACTTGAAAAAGATTTGTCTTCACAAAATGCAGCACATAAAGAGTTGCCACTGTATGTGTGTTACCGGTGTACTAGTACAACTATCCTTGTGTGGACCAAGTGGAGTTTTAGACCTTCAGAGTGAGAACGGTTTGGGCTGGTTCTCGCTTTGGGACAGACCTCCAAAGGCCTGTCTAGGGTTCAGACGTTACGGTGTCAGGCTTCCGTTAGGGGATTTAGTTGTGATGGCTAAGGTTATGGTAAGAGGTCAATGAGTGTCCTCACACAGATACAAGTACAGGGTTGAGTGTGTGTGTGTGTGTGTGTGTGTGTGTGTGTGTGTGTGTGTGTGACCTCAATGTCCCGGTCAGCTCTCAGTTCGTGGTCCCACAGGATGATTTTTCGGTCTTTCCCTCCTCCGGTCAGCAGAGTGCCGCTCCTCATTTCACACACACAAAACACACTGCCCTCGTGACCTTTGACCTGCCGACTGATCTGAAATGCTGCACACACACACACACACACACACACACACACACACACACACACACACACACACACACACACACACACACACACACACACACACACACACACACACGTAAGTCACACCTGTACTCTGCTGAATGCTGCTGATATGTTTTCTATCTTCTTCTGCAGCTTGTTTCCCTCACATGCGTCTTTTCCTTGCGTCTTAGTCCCGCCCACCAGGGATGCATGAAGAGACGCAAGGAAACCAAGCGAGGAGAGAAGACACGAGGAAATATGTTTTAAGAGACATGAGACGTTGCTTCACGTGGCGCTTCACGTGACGCTTCACGTCTGTTTCTGAAGACTGCAGCCGCCGATCACAGCTGGATCAGTTGATCAGCTGTCGGCCTTAACAGCTGGAGAGACTTTTGACAGAGTTGTTTTCTGGTCTGGACAGTTTATAGAGAACATTCCAAAAAGAATCTATTTAAAATATTGATAAAAATTATCATATGTTTTCAGATGAGTTAATGGTGTTAACGAGTAAATGCAAATTTTCCCCACTTCTCTCTGTCAACCTTTGTACTCACTGCAGGTACTTTTGTTTTTACATTACATTTCATTTAGCTGACGCTTTTATCCAAAGCGACTTACAATAAGTGCATTCCACGGTTACAAACAAGAATCAGAACAACAAGAATCACGAAGGTACAATTTCGTCAAAAAGCTCAACTGTTTCACTCAATTGTATTGCTTTATTACTGCTAGACCCTCCATCACAAACACACAGTTGCTTTAGAGACCTGCATTTACTTTGACAGTGTGTTGTGTTACCACTAGAACACATTCACACATATGTTGTAAGTTTAAAAACAAATGTTTACAGGCTTTCATCTTAAATAGTAGTCAGAAATATAATCAAAACATTCAAGGTTTAAGCCCCTGCTAAATTGCATAACGACGCCGCTGCTCCAGTCATGAAATATTGTCTAACCCGTGTACGCAGTGTCTGATGGTCAAGCAAGTTCCAGGCGTACCCTCGACGTGCGTAGTAGTTTTGTTTCGCTTTTTTGCCCTTTTCTTGATTTGGATTTTAATTGCATATTTATTTGACATTGTGTTTTTGTATTTTGCAGACCCGATGAAGACTAGTTTCTACCTTGGTGGTAACGAATGGGGATTCCAAGTAAATAAAAAAATACTCACCTCTGGGTCCCTTCCCAGTGGGGGTATCAGCAGAGCTCCTGGTCCAGACCAGCAGGACCCCTCCCGAGTCTCCGGTCAGGATGTCTCCAGTACTAAGGAACGCCAGACACTGAACAAATTTTGGCTTCTCGTATTTCTGAGAAAAGGACAGGAAACAGAGTTAGACCAGGACTAAGGAATGGGACTAGAGAGTTAGACCAGGACTACAGACTGGGACACAACAGTGAGACATAGCTAGATCAGGACTACAGACTGAGAATACAAAGTTAGACCAGGACTACTGGTATAGACTCGATTTTACATAATTCTTTTAATTCACCTTTTTAAAGCACTTGCATATGAGATATATACCCATATGTTACATCGAAAATTGCAGAACAATCTCAGCTCTCTATATAATTAGGCACCATTGTCCTAAGGCACAAGTGTAAAGAGATAATATGGCCCTAAAGCTGAAAAATTGAAGCATGATTTTTGAAATTCTTCATATGTCTTGTGAAAACATAACTTTACTCATGTGGTCGAACGGTTCTGGTGCTTGAAATTGGTTTACCAAAAGGTCTTAGGTTCACAAAAGCAGTGGAATATATGAATAAAATGGTAGATACATGTAAATAAATGTCTAATGCCAAATTCTGTATTTTTAGTGTGTATATATATATATACACACACACACACACATATACATATATACATATATATACACACATATACATATATACATATACACACATACAGGAGGCTTCTTGAACCAACAAGACTTTTGTACCAAGTATTAAATACATTTCATTCAGCATGTTCAATACTTGTTCCCTGTGCCATTTCATATTATTACTTGTAACTTAAAGTGTAAAGGAAAAATAAAAACATGTCCTCACCCCAAAGATTCCCTGTTTACGAGCCAGCGAGTTCCCAGACCATGTCCAGAAGAAAATGTGGGACTTTCCACAGGTGACGATGGTGTTTGGGTCAGTAGGGTGAAACTCCACGGCCAGGACCACCTCATTCGTGGTCTGAAACACACCAGTTACAACCACTTTCACTCAGAAACCAAATAGATACCACTTAGAACCAGCTCAGTGGAAGACAAACTAATATGTTTTACAGCAAACTGTGTTACACTGCAGGAAAATATGCATACATGAATATAGAAATTTGCATAAAAGACAAATAACATCATAGAACATTACACACTGTTCTTATGCAGAAATGAGAGCGTGAGGGTTCACCTTAATCTCAGCAATCTTGGACTTCTTCTGCCAATCCCAAACTGTCAACATGTGATCGTTGCAGTCATCAATAACACTCAGGTGTTGACCAGAGTCCTGACAGAGAGACAAAAAAGTGGACATTTTAGTCTGAATATGAAAGTTTGTGATGTACCGATCTACAAATCAAATACTCACAGCTTTGGAGAAGGCCAGCGAGCCGACGCCTCGTTCAAACGTTCCCAACCCGACAACCTGCAAAGTGGAGAGACTGACGCTGTCCCAGATACGAACCTGAGGCTGCACAGCCTGAACACACCCAAAAACCAACATCTATTTAGTTTAAGTCACAATTTTAAGAAGATATTAAATTGTGTTTGTCCTCACCCGTCCATCTTTGTCCACTCCAGCAATCTGTCCTGTAGCGATCCGGATCTTATCAGGATGGATGGCGAGACTGGGGCAGAGAGACAGAGACATGATGTCATGAACCACAGACTGGCCAATATGAGTGCTGTATATACAGTGTGTATGTATGTACAGTATGTGTATAAATATTCAGGAAGACGATACTGCCGTTTATCACAGCCAGCTTTTTAAATATTCTTTATTCTCTATCTATCGCTCTCTCTCTCTCTCTCTCTCTCTCTCTCTCTCTCTCTCTCTCTCTCTCTCTCTCTCTCTCTCTCTCTCTCTCTCTCTCTCTCTCTCTCTCTCTCTCTCTCTCTCTCTCTCTCTATATATATATATATATATATATATATATATATATATATATATATATATATATATATACACACACACACACACAGATATATACATATCTACTTATAGTGTTTTTCTTACCACTTGACACAGTCAGTGTGTCCAAGGTAATGTCTCTGAGTTCGTTCTTCGTAGTTAAACAGAACGACAACAGAGGCAATGAAGTAAACGATTTCTCCGGTTGGAAGGAGGTAAATATTTGCTCTGCAGTCTCTGCCACGGTAACCATACCTGCAGGAAGTCAAGGAAGCACCTGGAAAACACTAGGTAGATCAGTAGATCTACTAAAGACCTACTGATGATCTATTTAAGATGTACTGAAGCTTTACTAAAGATATATTAATGATCTACTGATTATCTACTTAATTACATCACATTTCACTGAGGCTTTTATCCAAAGAGACTTACATGCTATACAGTAGACCGTAGACACAGCAACGGTGAGCAATGAGGGTTAAGTGTCTTGCTCAAGGACACAACAACATGGACTGGCTGAGCCGGGGTTTGAACCACCAATCCTCTGATTGAAAGTCAGACCTGCTAACCACTGAGCCACAGTCGCCCCCTAACAATCTACTGATGATTGACTAATTATCTACAAATGATCTACTCAAGCTTTACCAAAGATATATTGATGATCTACTGAACCTTTACTAAAGATCTACTGGGGCTTTACTAAAGAGCTACTGAAGATCTATTGAAGATTTACTAAAGATCTACTGATGATCCAGTGAAACTTTACTAAAGATCTACCTTTACTAAAGATCTACTGATAATCTAGTGAAGCTTTACTAAAGATCTACTGATAATCTACTGAACCTTTACTAAAGATCTACTGGGGCTTTACTAAAGAGCTACTGAAGATCTATTGAAGATTTACTAAAGATCTACTGATGATCCAGTGAAACTTTACTAAAGATCTACCTTTACTAAAGATCTACTGATAATCTAGTGAAGCTTTACTAAAGATCTACTGATAATCTACTGAACCTTTACTAAAGATCTACTGGGGCTTTACTAAAGAGCTACTGAAGATCTATTGAAGATTTACTAAAGATCTACTGATGATCCAGTGAAACTTTACTAAAGATCTACCTTTACTAAAGATCTACTGATAATCTAGTGAAGCTTTACTAAAGATCTACTGATAATCTACTGAACCTTTACTAAAGATCTACTGGGGCTTTACTAAAGAGCTACTGATGATCTAGTGAAGCTTTACTAAAGATCTACTGAACCTTTACAAAAGATCTACTGATGATCTAGTGAAGCTTTACTAAAGATCTACTGAGGCTTTCTTAAAGATCGACCGAAGACCTACTGATGATCTACTGAAGCTTTACTAAAGAGCTACTAAATATATTTCAATGGTTTGCTGAAAATCTATTGATGATCTAGTGAAGGTTTACTGAAAATCTACTGATGATCTACTAGAGATCTGCTGGAGATTTAATATGGATCTACTGAAGGTTTACTCAAGATCAATTAAGAAGTTTAAACTTCACATAAAAACTTTCCTTTTAGCTTAAGCTTTTAACTACAAATGCACATTTATATTTTATAACTTTCGCTGACATTTATCAACCAATATAAATTGTTATTAAGTTTACTTCGATTTATGCTACTGTGTGACATCGCTTCCTGTGTACAAAGTGAAAGGATACACCCATTCCAGCTTAAGTCTTTCTGAAGGAAGTTCTGTCCGAACATCTTCGTAGTTCTCCACATCTGAAGGGATGAACATGGTGATCGGCCGACCACGCATGAACATCTTAATGTGATTCCCTTCTAAAATGGCAGACAGAAACACAAAGAAATGCAAACATGTTGGAGAAGAAAGAATCAATGTGGAAATAAATGTATTATCAAAGCATTAGAATAATGCTGCTGATTTAAAACCATTCGCTATTGGGTGAATTTACTTACTGACTTCTGTGGCTGATAAAGATCAATGAGAGGTTAAAGACTGATAACGAGAAATTGGCTGATATCATGGAGAGATGATGACACAACAAGCCCAAAACTGAAAGAGATACAAAATAACTACAAACAATATGGTCGCCTTCTGTCTCTCTGTGGTCGTTTTGCGTTACATTCTGGCCATTCTGTGTCTTTGCCGTCGTTTTATGTCCCTGTGGCCTCTCATTGGGGTGGTCTTGAATATTTGTGGTTGTTTTCTGTATCTCTGTGGTCGTCTTTATACTATCTTTGTGGTGGTTTTTAGTTTCATTTTGGTCTTCTTTATATCTTTGTGGTTGTTTTTTGTATCTTTGTGGTTGTCTTTATATCTTTGTGGTTGTTTTTTGTCTCTTTGTAGTCGTATTTATATCTTTATGGTTGCTTTTTGTCTCTTTGTTGTTGCTTTGTAAACAGTATTCAAAGGATTTTTTATTATTTTTTATTTTACTGATCAGACCACAGATCCATTGATAATGACCAATCTTTGAGGAGATTAAATCACACTTTGATTTATCAGTCAAAACAAATCTGTTACAGCATTCAAACTAAATATGGAGCAAATCAAACATTAGACAGACAAAGAACAGGTGGGGGACAGACAAAGCAGGTGAAGTATGTGAGAGACAGGTGTAATACAGGTGAACAGTACATGTGAACAGGTGAAGCAGGGGACAGACAGGTGGAATAAAGGTGAACAGTACAGGTGAAGCAGGGGATGGACAGGAGAAGGACAGGAAAGGGACAGCTTAAGGACAGATAAGGGACAAGTGAAGGACAGGTGAGGGAGTGGTGGGTGACAGGGCGAAGCAGAGAACGGACAGGTAAAGAACAGGTGAATGACAGGTAAAAGACAGATAAAGGACAGGTAAAGAACAGGTGAATGACAGGTAAAGGACAGGTAAAGAACAGGTGAAGGAAAGGTAATGGACAGGTAAAGGACAGGTGAAGGAAAGGTAAAGGACAGGTGAGGGACAGGTAATGTAGTTTTGGACGAGTCAGGGAATCAATTCACACAAGATACGCTAGTGCAGGGGTGTCAAACTCATTTTCACCGCGGGCCACATCAGCATCATGGTCGCCCTCAAAGGGCCGGTTGTAACTGTAACACTGTATAAATGTAACTACTACCGAACATATTGTTAAATAACTGTCTTTGTATTGTTTATTCAAGTGTAACAATATTGTACATGCATTTATTTATATATATATATATATAAACCCACATTACTCTATCAAAGATCAAACTTAAAACAGAAGAAAATAACAAAGACAAAGATCAAACAATCGTTGTTATATTAACTTTGTTCAAAGCTTTTTTGTCACAGTTGAGAAGGACATAACTAGCCAATAAGAACATGCATGTGGTCTGGGGCAGTGGTTCTACTGGTCTGGCTGCACCATCACCCCTGAATGAACCGAGATCCAAAGCAAGGAACATGTTCAACTTCTCAAATGGATATAATGAAAAGATGGTGCAGTTTGAGCCTGAAATGGTACAGAATCTCACATGCCAACACAAAAAAACTAGTTTGAAATATTCCCTTTTACGCTCAATTAAAACCCCAAAAGTGCATCTTAAGGACACAAAGTAATACAACACACATAATCATTTTATAACTTCAGCCTTTTTTAACAGACTCAGCAGTGCTTTCATGCACAAACATAATAAAAAGGTCGGGAATGAAGTGAACTATCACAAATAGTGCGTGTGTAAACTCATGCAAGCAAAGTGTGTTGTGAACGCAGCACTGAGGAGTGTGAATAGACCACTCTGCTGCATTCAAAATTCCCTTCAAAATAAAAGCACTATATTTTGATATTGCCCATGCAAAGGTCCGCAACCCACTGAAAATGGGTACGCGACGAACCGAAAACGGGTACGCGACGAACCGAAAACGGGTACGCGACGAACCGAAAACGGGTCCGCGACGAACCGAAAGCGGGTCCGCGACGAAACGGAAACGGGTCCGCGAAAACCGAAAGCGGGTCCGCGACGAACCGGAAAAGGATCCGCGACCGACTGAAAACGGGTCCGCGACGAACCGAAAGCGGGTCCGCGACCGACTGAAAACGGGTCCGCGACCGACTGAAAACAGGTCCGCGACGAACCGAAAGCGGGTCCGCGACGAACCGGAAACGGATCCGCGACAGACTGAAAACGGGTCCACGGTGGTGATCATGCCTTCCAAGCCGTCGCGGGCCACATAAAATGACATGGCGGGCCACATCTGGCCCGCGGGCCTTGAGTTTGACACATGTGCGCTAGTGGGTCACAGTATTCTGTCTTTTCAACATAATTTCTCAGTCATGGTTCAGGGTTCACGTTTCAGGGTCAGTTCAGGGTTCAGGATCAGGATCATCACATTTCATTTAGCTAACTCTTTTATCCAAAGCGACTTACAATAAGTGCATTCTACGGTTACAAACAAGAATCAGAACAACAGGAATCAAGAAGGTACAATTTCGTCAAAGGTTCAACTACAAAGTGCTATCAGTAAGAGCCATTTCAGTGCTACTATAGTGATACATCCTTTATTCAAGGTATAGTCGGAAAAGATGTGTTTTTAGTTTGTGACGGAAGATGTAGAGACTTCCTGATGTTCTGATGTCAATGGGGAGCTCATTCCACCATCGAGGAGCCAGGACAGAGAACAGTCGAGACTTTGTTGAGTGTTTAGCTCTCAGTGACGGAGCTACAAGGCGATTGGCAGAAGCCGAGCGGAGCGCACGAGTTGGGGTGTAAGGTTTTACCATGTCCTGGATGTAGACTGGACCTGATCAGGTTAGAGTTTAGGATTCAGAGTCAGGATCAGGGTTCAGAATCAGGTTTCAGGATCAGGTCAGGGTTCGGTTGACGTTAACTTGACTAACACCTCACGTGAATCATGTGACTAACAGCACTAATGATTAGTGGTGTATAACGGTTTAAATACAAATGCATGTGATCACAGTCTGGAATTTTTTATATTGTTATCCACCAATATTCAGTCAAATATCCGAGCAGGACATAATTCATGTTTTTTTTTATAGCCACAATCTCTGATAGAGTGACATCTAATCAACCAGTCTGAGTTTAAACCAGGAAAACGAAGATTATGTTCCATTGCATGAGGATGCGTTCAGGCTCCACATCAACATAAAATGCAGTAAAAATGCAAAATATAAAATGCAGTGCTGGGGAGACACTGGAATGGCATATTTTCTAGAATACATAATTAAAACTGCTAATGAATTACAATCTTTGAAAAAAAACAACTAAATGCAATAAAGAGTAAAAGGATAATATTTGTTGACTTCAGAGCAGTTAAAAAGATTTTTGGGACGGTGGCAAAAAAAAGAAAAAAGTCTGGGGCCTTGTAGATCAGCTGCTATTATGAAGCAATAATATTGATCATCAATTATCCGCAATTAATATCTTTTTTTCTTTTGTACTGATCCGAGCTCTGATCCGACCTCTGTTGCGACCTCTGATACAATTTTTGATCCGACCGAGTTTGCATCACCTTGCATTTCTCTCTCATCTGGCAGCTTAACAAAGCTGTTCGACCGTATGTATAGATGTGACATCACCTGATCAGCAGGTGATTGAGGCTGACGACGTAAGGCAGAGCGAGAGAGGAGACACAGACAGACACACAGAGAGAGCGAGAGAGAGAGACGGGATTGGCCCAGAGCAGAAACAGGAACCGTACATTCAGCTGCCGTTAGCATGTTAGCATATTAGCTCGCTCTGATGACTTGGCAGGACTTACCAGCTTGGCTGTTTTTCTCTCGTGTTGACATTTTGGCTGGTTTGAGACAAAGACATTGTCACTCAACAACAACACAAACAACAATATAAACAACAACACAAAGAACGCAACATGAGAAGGAGCAGAGATCACGAGACACGTTGAGTCTGTGTCTCTTTGAGTCTCCTGTTTCCTGTCCATCAAAGACCCAGGAAGCGTTTAACTCTGTCATGTGACATCGTCACCACTAATAACAATGGAAGCAGCAGGTTATAAAGGGTTTACAACAGGATAATTATATATAATATATATATATATATATATTATATATATATATATATAAGTTCTTTAATTCATATTTTATGATCAGGAGACAAACCAGCATTAAAGAGGTTGGGTTCAATTTAGTCATGAAAAAGATAAAAGTATTGATAGAGAACCAAACAGATAACAGTAAAATAGTTATTATTGATAGAAATACCCACAGGCTGTTATTATGATGATGATGACGACTAACGTAATAATAATAAGTTATTAATAATCATAATAATAAGTATTTACCTTGACTGATCACCGGCTCTTTATGTCTGAAACCAGACAGAAGAAAAAAACAAATCAGATTAAAGATTTACTTAAAAACAGTACAATTATTATATAGATACACATTAAAAAAGCAAATATAAGATGAAAACAAAGGTAAATGGGCTACTGTGGCTCAGTGGTTAGCAGGTCTGTCTTTCAATCAGAGGGTCGGTGGTTCAAACCCCGACTCAGCCAGTCCATGTTGTTGTGTCCTTGAGCAAGACACTTAACCCTCATTGCTCACCGTTGCTGTGTCTACAGTCTACTGTATATCATGTAAGTCTCTTTGGATAAAAGCCTCAGATAAATTAAATGTAATGTAAATGATATTTTTGAGAATGAAATAGTATGTTATTGATTAATGTGATTTATTGAAAAGTATAAAACTAAAGATACTCATATTCATTTACTTTATTTAATTTGCATCTACTACTAATATATGTATTGATCCGGTAGGAGCCTACTTGCTGTGTACATGTGAACTTATTGAAAGTTTATTGTTAAATAAATTTAACAATCAATAACTTTCAATCAAATTAAATGAATGTTTACACAAACATTTACACGTCTCACTGATGACAATACAGTAAGTAACATAGTATTTAAATAACGGGTATACCCTCGATACATGCAAGTTTACACAGTATGTGTGTACCAATATATATATGTATACGTAGTATTCAGTGGTACTTGTACCTGTCAGAGTTCTTGACCACCTTGGTGAGCAGCTTGGAGGTGGAAGCAGCTTTCACCAGTTTGTTCCTGTTTTCCTCTGAAGAGTCCCAGTTGCTGCTCTGAGAGCGCTCCATGCCTGAGGGCCGCTTCACACTGGGGCCCCTGAAGCATAATGTCATAGTATTAATAATATTGTAATAATCACACGGCAGCTTGATGCTGAATGACCAGGTGAGGCGGCCATCTTTCCTGGGTCCAGTGATTGTTTTGTATAAATGTGGTACTTTTATGATAAATACAAATACTTACTTATTCATGGTAATTAGTATCACACTTTCAATCATGAAGATAATTTCATGTTTATACTTATATTTTTAGTTTTGCCTGAACTTAATATATAAGAGCTGTCTTTGGTATTCTACTAACAAACTTCATTAAGATGAGCCAAGCTAATTGCAAATAAGGACTTGTTTTCGTTGATAAAGTTAATGGACTCAGATTATTAACTTGGACATTAACTTTACCACATTAATGCAGAGAAAGGGCTGATTTTCAGTATTATGAGAATGATGGATTATTGTTCATGTGCTGATGTTGATATATGAAGAACACGTGACCTCTCGGGTGGTGAGATATGAACACGTGACCTCTTAGTTCCATGTGGCTTCTGGAAGTGTCTTGAGATGTTATGACGTGATTTAGTACGCCATATGTTTTACTGTTGATCGTCAAGGAATCAGCTGCTGAGTGGCCAAAAGTAATATTAAAGAATTTGTTCTGAAGTCAGCTAACATTATCACAATATTTATTTACTTATCCGTTTCGCTCACAGATCAATATTGGTGAGAGCTAGCAGTAAATTAGCACTGGGAGCTAATGGTAGAGTTACCAAGGTCACAACCTCTTTGTAGTTTAGTTGGCGCGCATGTTAACGTGTCTACTAACGTGTCTCCTCTATGCCAACATGTGAGAAGTGAAGCCAGCATCGCTGGTCTCTGCGGTCCTGGAAGTGACAAGCTGATGTTAGAGTAGCTGGTCTTTAGAAGCCATATTAAACCAAACCCAGGTAAGATGGTAGACAGTCATCACATGATTTAGGACGTAAGGTCATATCTACTGTTATGTTGTTCTTTATCTCCATAGAAACCAGTTACACTCATCAGCAAATCTAAACTTCAAAGTCTTCCTCCGCAGACATAAGACACAACCCAGGAAAAGGTTAGTGAGCTGGTATACATCACAAACTCAAGCCCCAGCCTGCTGGAGGCCTGCTGGAGGAGGAGCAAGAGGAGGGGGATGAAGAAAAGGAAGAAGAGAAGGAGGTCCTCAGGGAAAGCTGGGTGCAGAACATGTTAGTGGTTTTGATAAAAGGCAGCCCAGCTTGAGCTTTCTACCAGCAAAGAGTTATGAGCAGCCATGGAGGACCAGGAGTGAGGAGGCTCCAGGACCTCCAGAAGATTCAGGAGGAGAAGCTAGAAGAAGGAAAGGTTAGTAGTTAAAACACACAGCCCAGCCTGAGCTTTCTACCAGCAAAGAGTATAGGGTGTCTCCAGGGACTAGGATAGCCTGAGGACTCCAGGAGGCCTCATGAGACTCCAGGAGACCTCAAGAGACCCCAGGAGACTCCAGAAAGCCACAAGAGGCTCCGTCATACCCCAGGAGACTCCAAAAGGCATCAGGAGTCTCCAGTGGGCCTCAGTAGACTACGGAGGGCATCAGGAGACTCCAGGGGGCCGTAGGAGGCTCCATGATACCTCAGGAAGTGCTCCTGAAGTGCCACAGTCCTGCTTGTTTTTCTTTTGTTCCTGATTAGCTGGATCAGGCGTGTTCAGCCAATCAGGAGCACCTGTACCTAAGCTGGTCAGGTGGGACTGTGAGTCCTCAAGGGCGGAGTTAAGTGACGTCAAAGCAGCGTCAGCAGGAAGTGAGCTCAGATAACAAAGAACCTTTTGGGAGCAACATGGCCTTTACTGCTGTCAGCAGACTGGGCTGGTCTCTGCTGCTGGGGGGTCTGGGGAGGGTGGGGGGAGGGTGGGGAGGAGGACAGGTCCTTTGGGTGAGGAGGCTCCTCACGTTCCTGGATCTCCTCCATCTGAGACCTCTGGCTGCTGACCTCCTTCTTCCTGTCTGTTCCACTGTGGACAAAACCAGGACCGTGAGAGTCCACAAACTACTAGTTCTACTGTGTTTTTAATGATTCTACTGTTTTTACTGGTTCTACTATGTTCTTACTGGTTTTGCTGTGTTTCTACGGCTTCTATCCTTCTCCTGTGTTTCTACTGGTTCTGCGGTGTTTCTACTGGTTCTACCCTTCCAGTGTGTTCTTACTGGTTCTGCTGTGGTTCTACTGGGGAGGTTGTAGCTCATGCAGAGAGTGGTCATCTGTAACCACAAGGTAGCCGGTTCGATCCCCAGTCTTCCCATAGTTTACATTTCAAAGCGTCCTTGAGCAAGACACTGAACCCAAGGGGATTAATAAAAGATAAGCATAACTGTTCTTACTATTTATGCTGTGTTTCTACTGGTTCTGCCCTTCTACTTTGATTCTACTGGTTCTATCAGTTGTACTGTGTCTCAACAAGAAACCAGGACCGTGAGAGTCCGCAGCTACTTCTAAAGCTATACCGGTTCTACAATTAAGACACCATGTCAAACATTGATTTGTGACAAACAATATGCTACTTAAACAGTGATTCAAGCAAATAAAACTCTGCCCTGGTTTAGACTGGAGCATTGGACACATGTCCTCAAATGAACAGCCAAAACAAACAGTTGACTCATTGATCAATTACACTGATCAGATCAATCAGATCTGGTCTGCAGACCGTCTGGAGGTTGAAATCAAACAGCTGAAAAGAAAGATTCTGTGACTATTAACAGAACAGTTTGAACCCTGAATTATCTAACATTACCCAGAGGAGCTGTATGTGATGCAAATGTCCAGATCAGTTAGACCGGCAACAAGTTTGAAGTGTGTGTCTGATTGGTGTGTGAATACAACCGTCATCATCCGAAGAATTACCAGTGTGTTGATGCACGCTTCCATGCAACTGGTACAAAACCAGAAGAATACAAACACCCCAGGGTGAAGAAGGGTATTTCACACAAAGACACCAATGAAAATATCTAACTGGAGACACAACGAGATCCTGCGCGCTCCACCAAGCAGAGCGTTTACAGTAGGCGAGACACTCAATCTCCTGATGTGTGCTCCAGGTGTGGAAGAGAAACTCCTTCATAGTTCTTCAGAGAAGACCGCTTATGTTAGTCTGTATTTTTACCTCTTGGCGGCTGACGCCATTGTCTCCTTCCTGGTGACCGAGGTGGAGTCTCTTTTCCTCACAGATGTTCCTCCGTTAGCGATACAGGACATTGAGTAGGCTTCACGCAGAGCGGCACCACCTGATGGGGAAGCATACTAACTTAACACGGGTCATACTGAGCTAACCAGTTAGTTGGCTGCAACTAGAACAGCAAATAAAGGAGACTGTCCAGTTAAAGACTGACCATAACCAGTAACACTCACCCTTCCCTCCGTTTTTCTTCGCGGAGGCTTCGGAGGCCGCGAGGCGGCGGAGGACATCAGCCAGAGCAGCTTTCATGACCGTCAGCTCGTCTTCCTGCTGCTGGACACGAAGCTCCAGAGCAGAGAGACGGTCATTGACATCTGAGACACTTCCTGACATGCTGTCATCTGGGAGGGGACAGACACACTGGTCTGAATATACAACAGGACAACAACAGGATGAACACGGGATAATTACAGGACAACAGGATTAACACAGGACAACAACAGGTTTAACACGGGACAACAACAGGATTAACACAGGACAACAACAGGATGACAACAACAGGATTAACACGGGACAACAACAGGACAACAGCAGGATTAAGACAGGACAACAACAGCAGGATTAACACAGGACAACAGGGGCCTGTTGCACAAAAGTAGAATTAAGACATCCGGGATAAATGACTCAGCTGAGCTCAATGAAGCCAAAACATGTGCGTCCAGGCTTAATTGGTTGCACAAAGACCAAGCCAGGATGAGCAGACACGGATTCATTAAGCCAGGTGAAACCAATCCTGGATAGGTGCGCGCTCACGGCTCACTCAAATAGACCCCGCCACAGATCACAGATTAACTGATTTACCATGGCAACTAGAGCCGCGTACTTTTCCCCGTCGGAAGCACAAATCCTCATGGAGGCATACGAGGAGGTAAAAGATATAATTAAGAAGAAAGGCAACACCGCCACAGTGATAAAGCAAAGAGAAAAAGCGTGGCAAAGTATTGCAGACCGCCTGAATGCGTAAGTAGTGCACAAGTAATGTTTTGCAGTGTGACTCCATTAAATGTGTGTGTGTGCGTGTGTGTGTGTAGATTAAACATGAACGGGCCAAAACGGACATGGCAGCAGGTCAAAATCAAATACAAGAACATTCTGCAGAATGGTATGGTCCCTGACTAATATTTAACAAAGCACAAGCATATAATGTACCCAGAAGGTGCCTGCTCACACATTGTCTGTACTGTTTTAGCAGTGAAAAAGAATACCCACAGACAAGGCACGGGTGGTGGGTCACCAAAGGCTGACCTTACCCCAGCAGAGGACATGGCCTTGGAGCTAAATAAAGGCAGGCCCGTCTTAGAGGGGATCCCTGGGGGGAAAGAGACGAGCATAGGTTCCTCCCAAGATGCCACCCGCTTCATTCAAGGTATGTCCTTCCATCTCTACATGGGATACAACCACATTCATATTGAATCAATTTGGACTGTCTGACTTTGGTTTACCTATTGCCTTGCAGTGTCTGGCAGCACTGTGTTCCTGTTAGAGCCACCAGCACCAGACGATGCTGATCCAGTGAGTACTCCATCAAAGGCATACTGTAGGCCTGGCATGTCTTGTCTACTAGCTTCAATATGAATCCCATTAAATGTGATAGGGTGAAGGCCCCAGTGCAGCAGCAACAGCACATGATGGAGACGATGATGAGGAGGAGGAGACCATCTCTCTGGATTCCAGAAGGCATGAGGTATCATGTTAAGACTGTGAAAGTACTATTTACTCTACAATGGTGAGGAGTCCTCATCAAAATCAAAAAATCTAATTTCTTTTACAGGACCCAGATGCTATACAGTGGGAAAACCAGCCTGGCAACATAGTGCGTATTAATAAAAGGACACCACATCCTGCCAAATTCCAGCTGCGCTAATTGTATTGTGTTCACAGAGCTCACAAGCTATCAGAAAGTTGTATGGCAACCACCTCCGGCGCCAAATAGAACTGGCAGACATAGACATTCAGTACAAGAAGAAAAAGATGGAACATCTTGCACTGGAGTCCGAAATAAAAAAGAGGACAATTAGGAAACTGGACCTTGAAATAAAAAAACTTGAGAGGGAGGTGAGATATGCCTTCAATGTACACTGTATGCTAACTGTAACACAAATGTATTACTCATTATTTTTCTTTCCTCCCCCAGCTCCAAGAAGATGACACAGCTCAAAATAAAAATTAGGTATATTCTCGTAAAGTCAAGTGAGCCATGACATATGAGCTCTTATTGTGAGCACACAGGACGGTGGCATCTTTCTAAGGTTTTTTTTATTTTCCCAGCAATCAGTACAACCAAGTCATCGTTATAAGGCATCGCCCTCTTTTGCCCACCCCCCCAGCACCAGGTGTGGCCACTAGCCTATATGAAGGCCCAAAATTGTGTGTTCCTTTCTGCTCTGACAATGGCATGCCCATTCGTGCGAGATGTGGTGGATGAAGAAGCACTTGTGCTGAGGAGAGCCTTCAGGCGAGAAAGGGTCTTCAGGGACCGGTTGGACCCACTGGCCTTCCCTGATGACCATCTATATGAAAGATACAGGTTTTCTGCAGATGGCATCAGGTATCTATGCAGACTACTGGGTCCCAGGATTAAGCACCGCACTGCACGGAGCCATGCACTGAGTGTGGAGCAAATGGTTTGTGTGGCCTTGCGCTTTTTTGCTAGTGGAGCCTTCCTGTACTCAGTGGGGGATGCAGAACAGCTGAACAAGGCCACAATTTGCCGCACAATAAGGAGTGTGTCTGGCTATCAAAGCATTAGCAGATGTCTTCATCTCCTTCCCTGGCCACAGAAGACTCTGTGACATCAAAGAGGAGTTCTATAGGATTGCAGGTAAGAGGATCTACAAATTACAGGACAACTGTTAACACATAGTAGGATACTCATTACTTTGTGTGACAGGTTTCCCCAATGTCATTGGTGCAGTGGACTGCACACACATAAGGATAAAAGCCCCCTCAGGTGCCCATGAGGCCCATTTTGTGAATAGGAAATCCTTTCACAGCATTAATGTTCAGGTGAACATAACTTTTTGATATTGTCCATTGACGAACACTCTGCATTGCCATTGATGTGCATTGATTGGTGTAATATTCCTCATCTTATGATTTCAGATGGTCTGCAATGCTGACTGTGTGATCAGCAATGTTGTGGCAAAATGGCCTGGCTCAGTCCATGACTCCAGAATCTTTCGGGCCTCTGAAATCTATCAGTGCCTATCACAAGGTAAGCCACACAACCCCTATTTATAACCATCATGGCTGTGTCAAGAATATCACTGTGTTTATGAGGTAGTAATGATGAGATTTTGTGTTGACAGGTGAATTCTCTGGTGTGTTGCTGGGAGACAGGGGGTATGGCTGACACCTTTCACAGACCCCCAGGAAGCACAGCAGGCCTACAACCATGCCCATGCCAGGACCAGGGCCAGAGTTGAAATGACCTTTGGCCTCCTGAAGGCACGCTTTCACTGCCTTCACAAATTAAGGGTCAGCCCTGTTAGGGCATGTGATATTACTGTGGCTTGTGCTGTCCTCCACAATGTGGCCTGCCTGAGGAAGGAGAGGGCCCCCAGAGTGCCACCAGCCATGGACTGGGACAATCCGGCAATCTTCCCTGATGACGACAGTGGTCGGCTGCTGAGGGACCAATATGTGTTGAATTATTTTAGTTAGTATGTGTGCTTTCAATTTTGGTTAAATATGTCCTGCGGTGGCAGAGGAATTTGGGTTTTTTTGGGTTCGTTTTTTTACGAATTTGGCCTCTTATGATGATTGTGCGGTATACTGTGTGTAATACAAGGCTGCAGGGAGGCTACTGCATCCATTCATTTGTCTGTTCAGTTGATGTGTATGGATTTGTCCTGCATTTATTTTAGTGTGCAGACATGCAGGGTGTGTTATATACAGACCTTTGAATGTGTATGTATCATTTTGTATAATATGCTTGGATTCTGTGCTTTCCATCTTGTAGAGTCACTGTGACTTCAGTTTCGAAAGGAGCTGATGGTTTACCTGCTTTGTTTTGTCCTTATTCAATAAAGGAACATAATGTTACACATTGTGTTTTTATATTCATATGGAATGTGTATTTGTTTATATGACAGAGTACTAGGGCCACACTGAAGAAAAAGGATAAAGTCATAAATTTATGAGGCTGGTTCTTTCTGCAGAAAAGCTACATATTGTTTTTACAGTTTTGATACTTATGACAATGTGATACTTAATATTCTGGCACATCAGCATGTCTTTGTTTATGAAACCATACTGAAGTACAATTTCACGAAATGCCCCACATCTGTCATTTTAACAACTGTCCTCCTTTAAAACAACTGGTTACAATATTATGACTTGTCTTTTTTTTCCCTCTGTGGCCCTAATATTCTATCATTTTATATATAGCCTTATAGTCTATGGGAAACTGTAAATTATCTAATGATAGCAACATCATCTAAAAATCATTTTTTATCCAAAATCATTGAAATTAATGATCACAAACGTTTAAATAATGACAGTGGGTCTAGTTATATGTGATAACAATGTATAGTGAGCAGTGAAATAACTATTGGTTTCCATTTGTGGTGACTGCTGACTGACATTAGGGATGAGATTAAATAGATCCTGGAATTTAGCCTGGTCTGGAGCAGGCTAGCTCCACAGAATAAATCTCCATGGTAATTTATACCATAACATATCCTCCTGCCCCCTATCCATCTTTAGTGCAACCGGATTACGGATCAATTGAGCCAGGATCACCAAGATATCCTGGCTTAATCCCTTATCCTAGTTTTGTGCAACAGGCCCCAGGACTAACATGCAACAACAGGATTAACACGGGACAACAACAGGACAACAGCAGGATTAACATGGGACAACAGCAGGACAACAGGACTAACACGGACAACAACAGGATTTATACGGGACAACAATAAAACAAACATGGGACAACAACAGGAAAACAATAGGACTAAAAGCGGGATTAACACGGGACAAAAACGTGGAATAACGTGGGACAGCAACAGGAGAAAAGGAATAACACAGGATAACAACAGGAATAACATGGGATAACAACAGGAATAACAATAATACAACAGGAATAACACTGGACAACAGGAATAACACAGGACAACAACACGACTAACACACAAAAACAACATGATTAAAATGGGACAACAGGCAATAACAAAACTACAACAGGAATAACATGGGACAACAACAGGACAAAAGGAATAACAACAATACAACAGGAATAACACAAGACAACAACAATACAACAGGAATAACACGGGAATAATCCGGGTCTATATAACATGCAGGTTTATATCTCTGCAGGGCTCTAAAAGATCCAGGTCTATATCTATGCAGGTCTCTAATGGATCCAGGTCTATATCGCTGCAGGTCTCTAACCGATCCAGGTCTATAGCACATCCAGGTCTCCAACAGATCCAGGTCTATATCTCTGCAGGTCTCTAACAGATCTAGGTCTAAATCTCTGCAGGGCTCTAAAAGATCCAGGTCTATATCTCCCCAGGTCTCTAACGGATCCAGGTCTATATCGCTGCAGGTCTCTAACAGATCCAGGTCTATGTCTCAGCAGGTCTCTAACAAATCCAGCTATATAGCTCAGCAAGTCTTTAACAGATCCAGGTCTATATCTCTGCAGGTCTCTAACAGATCCAGGTCTATATCTCTGCAGGTCTTTAACAGATCAAGCTATATAGTTCTGCAGGTCTCTAACATATCCAGGTCTATATCTCTGCTGGTCTTTAACAGATCCAGCTATATAGCTCAGCAAGTCTCTAACAGATCCATGTCTATATCTCTGCAAGTCTCTAACAGATCCAGGTCTATATCTCTGCTGGTCTTTAACAGATCCAGGTATATAGCTCTGCAGGTCTCTAACAGATCCAGGTCTATATCTCTGCTGGTCTTTAACAGATCCAGGTATATAGCTCTGCAGGTCTCTAACAGATCCAGGTCTATATTTCTGCAGGTCTCTAAAATATCCAGGTCTCGATCTCCAGGAGGAGCTGCTGGTTTTGTGGCCCTGCAAGAGCCGGAGGGGCGGTGCAGAGGCTTCTTGATAAATACAGCAGTGACACGTGTGCAGGTCTCATCTCGCCCCCGCAGCGCGGACAGGTAGCTCGGTGGTCTCTGGGGCGCACGCGGCGGCTTGGACTCACCTAAACTGCCGGTGAATCCGTCCATTTTCCGGGAGAAAAGCGGGAGTCCGGGCCGGAGGCCTCGGGGAGGCTGAGCGCACGCTGCAGGCCTCCGTCCGGGTTTCTTCACCGCCGAGCCGAGCCGAGCCGGGTTTATACCCGCCGGGTCCGTCCGTCCGTGAGGCCGAAGATCCGCCGCGTTCCTGAGGCCTGAAACAACAACAAGATCCGCGGAAGATCAACCGAGGGACAGAGAGACGAGCCGCGGAGCGACGGACCGATGCTGCGCGTTTCCGACTCCGCCTCTCCGGCAGCGCGCTTCCTCCGGTTCGGGGGGGGAATGAGAGGGAGGGAGGAAACGAGAGGGAGGGAGGGGGGAGGAAACGAGCGGCAAGGAGGGAGGAAACGAGAGGGAGTAATGAAGGGAGGGAGGGAGGGAGGAACGAGGGGGAGGGAAGAAAGAAGAGGAAGGGAGAGAGGGGGAACAAGAGGATGGGAGGAATGGGGGAGGAAGGGAGAGAGGGGGAAGGGGGAACAAGAAGAAGGGAGGAATGGGGACGAAACGAGAGGGAGGGAAGAAAGAAGAGAGAGAAGTGGGAACAAGAGGAAGGGAGGAATGGGGAGGAAACAAGAGGGAGGAAGGGGGAACAAGAGGAATGGGGGAGGGAGGGAAGAAAGAAGAGAGAGAGAGGGGGAAGGGAGGAATGGGGGAGGGAGGGAAGAAAGAAGAGGGGGAACAAGAGGAAGGGAGGAATGGGGGAGGAAACGAGAGGGTGGGAGCGAAGAAATTAAGAAAGGGAGGAGGAGGAAAGAAGGGGGAGAAAACAAGAGGAAGGGAGGAATAAAAGGGGAGGAAACGAGAGGGAGGTATGAAGGGAGGGAGGAGGAGGAAATGATAACAGTTATCATCACTATTAATACTAATAAGACAGTTATCATTATTGTATTAATACTAATAAAGACACAGTTATCATCACTGTATTAATACTAATAAGACAGTTATTATTGTATTAATACTAATAAGACAGTTATTATTGTATTAATACTAATAAAACAGTTATCATTATTGTATTAATACTAATAAAGACAGTTATCATCACGGTATTAATACTAATAAAGACACAGTTATCAGTGTATTATTACTAATAAAGACACAGTTATCATTATTGTATTAATACTAATAAGACAGTTATCATTATTGTATTAATACTAATAAAACAGTTATCATCACTATATTAATACTAATAAAGACACAGTTATCAGTGTATTAATACTAATAAAGACACGGTTATCATCAGTGTAATAATACTAATAAAGACACAGTTATCAATACTGTATTAATACTAATAAGACAGTTATCATCACTATATTAATACTAATAAGACAGTTATCATCACTGTAGTATTACTAATAAGACAGTTATTATCACTGTATTACTAATAATAATACAGTTATCATTGTTGTATTATTACACTAATAATACAATACTAATAAAGACACAGTTATCCTATGTTTTGAAATTCTGATTGTGACATCATTAAAAAATAACCCCCAAAATGATTATGGTTTCTCTTCAACACTGGAATACATTTTTTTAGGCTCAATGTTTCAGGTCTTAAATATAAATATAACTTAAATATGAAATATAACTCATCAAACCCGACACTCAGCCTCACGACAATACATGTTGTAAAAAGTGTTTCCTCCCTCTGATTTTAATTATATACATAATAGAAGTTATTGAGGGAAACAACAGGTCAAGAAAAGACAAATATTTTTGTGGCTCAAATGATGGATGAACAATGAGGGGGCGTGTTGAGCCTGAAAACACTTCCTGCTCTCCTCGCTCCTCAAAGCAGAATAAGACTGCGTCCTTTACCAGAGGAAAGGAGCTTCAATGCTTCCTTACTTAGCTCCTTTAGCATAGGAACCACAGGACCCTCCTTTACCAAACTAAAGGAGCTTCAATGCTTCCTTACTTAGCTCCTTTAGCATAGGAACCACAGGACCCTCCTTTACCAAACTAAAGGAGCTTCAATGCTTCCTTACTTAGCTCCTTTAGCATAGGAACCACAGGACCCTCCTTTACCAAACTAAAGGAGCTTCAATGCTTCCTTACTTAGCTCCTTTAGCATAGGAACCACAGGACCCTCCTTTACCAAACTAAAGGAGCTTCAATGCTTCCTTACTTAGCTCCTTTAGCATAGGAACCACAGGACCCTCCTTTACCAAACTAAAGGAGCTTCAATGCTTCCTTACTTAGCTCCTTTAGCATAGGAACCACAGGACCTGCCTTTACCAAAGGGAAGGCGCTTCAATGCTTCCTTAGCTCCTTTAGCATAGGAAACACTGGACCCTCCTTTACCAAAGGGAAGGACATTCAATGCTTCCTTACTTAGCTCCTTTAGCATAGGAAACACTGGACCCTCCTTTACCAAACTAAAGGAGCTTCAATGCTTCCTTAGCTCCTTTAGCATAGGAAACACTGGACCTGCCTTTACCAAAGGGAAGGAGCTTCAATGCTTCCTTACTTAGCTCCTTTAGCATAGGAACCACAGGACCTGCCTTTACCAAAGGGAAGGCGCTTCAATGCTTCCTTAGCTCCTTTAGCATAGGAACCACAGGACCTGCCTTCATTTAAGGAAAGGAGCTTCAATGCTTCCTAACTTAGCTCCTTTAGCATAGGAAACACTGGACCTGCCTTTACCAAATTCCTTGCGGCGGCCACTTTTAAAGTGACGCACTATTCGGCCGTTCACGAGAACAAACGATCATGACCAACAAACGCAGATCATGTAAATAACAGTTGCTATAACTTGGAAATACTTTTAATAATCTGTTAAACCTGCTGGCAAACTACCAACGTTACATTGCTGTTGCTGAAAACTGCAGTAAAGTGATCAAACTGCTGTAAAGTGATCAAACTGCTGTAAAGTGGTCAAACTGCTGTAAAGTGGTCAAACTGCTGTAAAGTGATCAAACTGCTGTATTGATATTCTCTCTGGTGTTGTACTGCAGCCTCAGGCCTCATTATTTTATTTTGACTTTTATTTGACCATTTATAAGACTGAAACAAAGGTTTTAAATAACTTTGCTCCTCGATCAAACTGCTGTAAAGTGATCAAACTGCTGTTGTGGTTAAACTGGTGTAAAGTGATCAAACTGCTGTAATCAAACTGCTGTAAAGTGATCAAACTACTGTATTGATATTTTCTCTGGTGTTGTACAGCAGCCTCAGCCCTCATTATTTTATTTTGACTTTTATAAGACTGAAACAAAGGTTTTAAATAACTTTGCTCCTCGTTATGAATCAACAGTTTAACCTTTATCAGGTCAAAACCTTTCCTCCATTAACAGTGAAACCCTCTGACCAAACTTCATTTTTATTTTGAGTATAAAAAGACATACAAAATTCACTATATATATATATATCGAAGAGATATCCCATCAGAATAAAAGTCAAACACAAAAACTACAATTAAATCAATAAAAACCATCAATTTATGAACAGAAAATGAGGAAATCAGTTAAGTAAATTCAAACAATTCATAATTTTCTCTAGTTTGTTGTAATTGGCTCAAACATCTCAAAAAGATTTATTCACACAAAACATTTAAACAAACACCCTAGTCACTCAAAGCTCCAGAATCTAAAAAGTCTTCATATTCAATCAAACACATGACCTTCAGGTGAACTTAGGTTCTTCTTCTCTGGTTTCTGACTCTGTTCAGTATGTGACCGTCTGAATGGCTGTTCTTCTTCTTTGGTCTGAACCTTCAGTTATCCAATGGGAGAACTGGAGCCGATGGCCCCGCCTCTAAAAGAGACGTTTCAATGTTGGGTTCAATTAGTGATATTTGTCTTATTCTCCAGCGAATCACAGTAAACTGAATAATTTCAGGACCCAGAAAAAGAAGACCTGAGTTTAACATGAAGATGAAGAAGGAGTCAACCTGAAGATGATGATGAAGATGGAGTCAACCTGAAGATGATGATAAAGATGAAGGAGTCAACCTGAAGATGATGATGAAGATGATGAAGGAGGCACTGAACAGTAAGCTGCGGTTTGAAACCGGTGTGCTGATTCTTAAATGGCAGGAAGGTGAAGGCAGTCTGGTGCAGACGGACACAACATCAAAAGGACCAAAGACAGATTCATGACATTCAAAAAGGAGGCCATGAATCCAGTAGCCATCAGTAGATCACCTGACTGGTGACCGGAAATAAAGGCAGTGAAGCAGAGTTACTGAAGAAGAAGGCACATCTAAAGACTAGGTCCACCTAGCAAAGGCCTCGCCGACTGTGTAAGAAACCCCGCCCTCTGTGGGTGTGGCTTTCTCGATGTCCGAGATCAGAGTCCTGGCCAGGTAGATCCCCACCATCTGATCACAGGTAGACAGACACATCAGGTACAGAACTCTGACTTTAGGAGAAACCAGACTTAGATCTCTGAGATCTGAAGAACATAATAAAGCAGAATTGTAACCTGTAGCAGAGAGATGACGATGAAGACGATGGCCACGGTGTAGAGGTTTCCAGGTAACCAGTCCTCCAGCGCAGCGATGCAGCCTTTAGTGTAGATGTGATCAGTCCACTCCGTCTGTGCAGGAACCGCAGAACGTTACAGAACAGGTTCTAACAAGATGTTGTGCCGTCATCCCGCTCACAGCAGCAGCAGGCAGGACACATCCTAGCTAGTCGGATACAGAGTTCCTCTGATGAATACAGAACCGAGAAGAACACAGATGGGAATAGTTCTGGTTCTGTTCCAGACGGTGTAAACTAAAAGCTAGCTATCACAAGACAAGAGAAGGACACAGTGTCCTTTAAGGTTCATTGGTCACATGAAATAGATTCAGAAAAGGACAGAATGGGAATGTTTCTTGTTCCTGTCAACTGTGTTGACGTGGTAATGGCCACGTCCATCCATTGTGAGCATTCATGAGCAGGATTCTTTCTGTCACCATTGTTTCCTGTTAGTGACGTGTTCCTGACTGGTCATATTCAGCACCTCCTCTCACAGGTTCTAAACATCTGTAATAGTGAACCTGGATCCCGTGTAGAGACAGCCCACACCAACATGCTGGCCCTCACCTGTCCAAACACCTTCGGTCTTCTCACGTCATATCCACACTGAGTATTCAGCACCGAGTCCTGAAACAAACAATCCGTCACTTCCCTGAGACCGAATCAGGTTTAAAGGTTCTAAGTTAATCCATTATTATGATGCAACTGTATATATATAAATAATATATTGATCAGAGAGGAACTCACGGCAGGATCAGTGATGCAGCAGGAAAAAGGAACGCCGCATTTCTCTCTACTGAGATGGGTTCCGTTACAGCTAAAATAAACGTTTTGATCCCAGTCGTTAGGATTCTGAGCTCCACAGCAGTGATTCTGTTAAAGAACCAGATAATAAAGGTTTAACTAGAGGTTCCTGAGCTCCACAGCCGTGGTTCTGTTAAATAACCAGATAGTAAAGGTTTAACTAAAGGTTCCTGAGCTTTACAGAAGTGGTTCTGTTAAAGAATCAGATAATAAAGGTTTAACTCAGTGAGAGCTTACCATCCTCTGCAGAGAGTCGATGAGGTTCTGCAGGTCGATGTCGTCTCGGTACCGTTTGACGCTTGCCAAGAAGAAGTCGTTGATCCACTCTCTGACCTGACTCTGAAAAACCACCGCCAGCACCGCAGCAGTCAGCTCCAGGACGAAGATGAAGCCGATCACGCCAGAAAACTAACAAAGAAACACAAACTTTGTTTTTAACGTTCAGACTTCAGCAGACGGATGCTTTTAATGCACAAACTTCAGCAGATGGACATTTTTAACATACAAACTTTAGCAGACAGATGTTTTCCCTCAGAGCTCCCACACAGCCGGCAAAGCCCAGGATGAAGGTGACTCCGCCAACCACCAGGACCAACCAAACAGGGTCGAAACCATGCAGCCGGGTCACCTGGGTCAGATCCAACAGGACTCCCTGTAATCCACAACACAAGTTTAGGAAGGGGAAACCAGTTTAGAGACAGACCGTACAAGAGGTCTAACTGAATTCAATTATTTGTCTTATTATATAAGAGAAAAATTCAGTTTTATTCAGTCTTTGGTTAATATGAAAGCTGTGTTTCCTCACCTTTTCACTCCACGCCCAGAAACCAACTGCAATAAAGGCAACTCCAGCTAGCTGGAACACAAAGACACACACTAGCAATTAGTCAGATCCAATAGAGACCAGTATTCTGACAGATCCAATAACACAAAGCCCAGTGTGAAGACATATTAACAAACACAGTCCAGCAGATAGACAGATCCAATAACAACAAACAAGGTTTAGAACAGAGGTTCCCCCCACCCTCCAATTGCCTAGATCCCTCACCACCTCCCACTCATTGCCCAGATCCCCCACCCCCCCATTAAAAAGTAGGCATATTGTCTCCCCTGAATATATATGTGGATTATTATTCTGTCATATTATAAAAAAGCATGAAATGTAATGCCCCCAACACACACATGTGATAACAGATCAGATTACACAGGTTGAAAGAGACTTTTCTGGCTTGCCAACAGACAGGAAGTCACCACTTCCTGTCAGTTGGTGAGCTGACAGGAAACAACTCAGCTTTGAAAAGAAACACAGCTTTGTCTCTGTCACTTTAAGAGGTAAACATGTGAACACCACTTGAACATGTAAACAGGTGTAAACATGTGAATATTTTAAACTTTAATATTAGACAAATACAAAGAAGTGACTAGAATAAACACTGACTGTTGAATACAAAACGTAACCTGTATTCTAGTAAAGGAATGTATCGTTAACATGTATTCTAGTAAAGGAATGTATCGTTAACCTGTATTCTAGAATTGTTAACATGTATTCTAGTAAAGGAATGTATCGTTAACATGTATTCTAGTAAAGGAATGTATTGTTAACATGTATTCTAGAAAAGGAATCTATTGCTAACATGTATTCTAGTATCGTTAACATGTATTCTAGTAAAGGAATGTATTGTTAACATGTATTCTAGTATTGTTAACATGTATTCAAGCAAAGGAATGTATCATTAACATGTATTCTAGTAAAGGAATGTATTGTTAACATGTATTCTAGTATTGTTAACATGTATTTTAGTAAAGGAATGTATCGTTAACATGTATTCTAGCCCTCCTATTACCTTTGGGGTCAATTTGACCCCATTCAATGTTTAACGTCTCTAAATAAATTATTGACATCATTTTTTTTGCTTCATATTTCATGACTTTTCCTAATTTATTGGGGACAACTGGGTAAACATAAAATTAACAAGAAGATATGTTTTCAATTTCCTATACACAACTTGTACGCATCGGTGTTCTTCGGGGTCAATTTGACCCCAAGCTGTTTTTCACTGTAAAACATATAAGAAATATCAACATGTTACACACATTGGTTCTGGTTGTTTTGGATGATATTGAGGTCACTATAACAAACAATTGTATAATCTTCAGAAAGTTTTAGGGCCCTAACCTTACATAAACCTTACATGAATTGTGTTTGTTTTTCCTGGGGTCAAATTGACCCCGAACATAATCCATGTTACTATTCTTGATAACAGAATTTTTTTTTCATTCCAAATAATATAGATATAAAAAATATGTACTTAGACATAATATAAAGCCATTAAAACACCAAAAATATATCTCTTTCCAATTTTAGGTCAATCAGTGAGATTTTAATGGTGATCTGCATATTTCGCCATAGTCGCGAATATTCTGGATGTATCAGGGGAGGGGGGGTGTATTTTTATTTATTTAAAGGGCTATTTAGGTAGTCAACAAACAAACATAAAGTACCTGACACTCAAACTTGGGAAACAATATTAACTCTAATAATTTTCTGAAGGTTTAAGTTGCTGGGGTCAAATTGACCCCAAGGGTAAAAGATGTTAGTAAATCTGAAGGTAATAGGAGGGCTAGTAAAGGAATGTATTGTTAACATGTATTCTAGTAAAGGAATATATCGTTAACATGTATTCTAGTAAAGGAATGTATTGTTAACATGTATTCTAGTATTGTTAACATGTATTCTAGTAAAGGAATGTATTGTTAACATGTATTCTAGTATTGTTAACATGTATTCTAGTAAAGGAATGTATTGTTAACATGTATTCTAGAAAATGAATGTATTGCTAACATGTATTCTAGTAAAGGAATGTATTGTTAACATGTATTCTAGTATTGTTAACATGTATTCTAGTAAAGGACTGTATTGCTAACATGTATTCAAATAAAGGAATGTATCGTTAACATGTATGTATATGTGTGTGTGTGTGTGTGTGTGTGTGTGTGCTGTTTAGGTGACTCACCCAGAAGATGATGTTGTAGCTGAACATGAGGTACTTGTAGCAGCAGCTCACCTCAGTGTTCTCATATCGATAGTAGTACATCTGCCAATGATAAATTATGGTTATATACCATCTACTGTTTTTATATATATAGATTCTACTCTTATACTGTGTATTTATACCGTGCATATATACTGTTCTATACTCTATCCTCTTATATGTGTATTTATACTGTTGTATACTGTCGACTGTTCTATACATATAAAGTGTACTCTTATCCTGTGTATTTAGACTGTTATAAACCCCTAACCTAACGTACATATATACACATACTAACCTTAATATATTTCTAAAGGTGCTATTGACCTGACATGTTCACCAGATGTTGGTAACAACCTAAGTAATCATACACACAAAGAAAACAAACAAATAAGTTCAGAAATTAAATTACGTGTAATAATGGAAAATGACACAGGAAAAAAGTATTGAACATGCTAACTGAAATGTATTTAAGCCTTTATTGGTTCAAGACACCTCCTGTATGTGTATATATGTATATATATGTATATATATATATACATACATATATGTATATATATGTATATATATATACATACATACATGTATATATATATATACATACATATATGTATATATATGTATATATATATATACATACATACATGTATATATATATACATACATATATGTATATATATGTATATATACATACATACATATATGTATATATATGTATATATATATATACATATATGTATATATATATACATACATACATGTATATATATGTATATATACATACATACATGTATATATATGTATATATATATATATACATACATATATGTATATATATGTATATATATATACATACATACATATATGTATATATATGTATATATATATACATACATACATATATGTATATATATGTATATATATATACATACATACATATATGTATATATATGTATATATATATACATACATACATGTATATATATATATGTATATATATATACATACATACATGTATATATATGTATATATATATATATATATATACATATACATACATGTATATATGTATATATATATACATACATACATACATACATGTATATATATGTATATATATATACATACATATATGTATATATATGTATAAATATATACATACATACATGTATATATATATATATATATATATATATATATATATATACCGGGCTCGAAGAAACAACATGGAGCAGCCACCCTGTGGATCCACCACCCGCAGGGGCAGACATCGGGGTCAGGTGCTATGTAGATCAGGCGGCGGGCCGGGCAGGGGGCCTGAGCGAGCTGATCGCCGGCGGCATAGACGAGCGCTAGGGACGAGGAACGTCACCTCACTAGCAGGGAAGAAGCCAGAGCTGGTGCGGGAGGTGGAGCGGTACCAGCTAGATATAGTTGGGCTCACCTCCACGCACAGCGCTGGCTCTGGAACCAAACTCCTGGAGAAGGGTTGGACTTTGTTCTTTTCTGGAGTCGCCCAGGGTGAGAGGCCCCGGGCAGGAGTGGGGATACTCACGAGTCCCCGGCTGAGCGCCGCCGTGTTGGAGTTTTCTCCGGAGAACGAGGGGGTCGCCTCCCTGTGCCTACGGGTTGCGGGGAGTAAGGCTCTAACTGTTGTTTGTGCTTATGCACCGAACAGCATTTTGGAGTATCCGGCCTTCTTGGAGTTGGTGGGAGGGGTCCTGGAAAGGGCGCCGCCTGCCGACTCACGTGGGCAATAGGGCTGTCAAAATTGCTCAAAAATGACGTTCGAATATTCCCTTTAAAAAAATACATATATTCGAACATATTATATCCGAAGCAATTTAAGGTTGCGACTCTTGTCCCAAATATGGCTTCATTCAGTGATTGAAACACCCGCAAAGCAGACAGTCGCGCTGCTGCTGCCGCTGTTGTGTTTTTTTTTATTTATTTATTTTTGTAATTTTATTTTTAACATTCGAATATTCATTTTCACATTCGAATATTCGGTTTTTAACAACTATTCGAATATATATTCGAATATAGAATATTCGTTGACAGCCCTAGTGGGCAATGACAGAGAAACCTGGCGTGGGGTGATTGGGAGGAACTGTTTGGGACTGAATTGTTTGTCCATAACAAACACCATGTTTGAGCATAAGGTGGCTCATAAGTGTACCTGGTACCAGAACACCTTAGGCCGGAGATCAATGATCAACTTCGTAATCGTATCATCGGATCTGCGGCCATATGTTTTGGACACTCAGGTGAAGAGAGGAGCAGAGCTGTCAACTGATCACCACCTAGTGGTGAGTTAGATCAGATGGTGGGGGAGTCGGCTAGAGAGACCTGGCAAGCCCAAACGTGTAGTGAGGGTGAACTGGGAACGTCTGGCTGAGGATCCTGTCCCGGAGGTCTTCAATTCCTCCGGAAGGACTGCTCACACATCCCAAGGGAGGTTGGGGACATGGAATTCGAGTGGATCATGTCCAAAGCCTCTATTGTGGACACGGCCGCTAGGAGCTGTGGTCGGTAGGTCATCGGTGCCTGTCGTGGCAGCAACCCGAGAACCCGGTGGTGGACACCAGGGGTGAGGGAAGCAGTCAAGCTGAAGGAGGCCTTTCGGGCTTGGTTGGCCCAGGGGTCTCCTGAAGCAGCTAACGTGTACAGGCAGGCCAGAAGGACTGCAGCTGCGGTGGTCGCGGATGCTAAAACTCGGGCATGGGAGGAGTTCGGGAAGGCCATGGAGAAGGACTTTCGGTTGGCCTCAAGGAGGTTCTGGCAAACCATCCGACGACTCAGGAAGGGAAAGCAGGGCCTTCCCCAGGCAGTTATCAGCGGAGGAGGGGGGCTGCTGACCCAGACAGAGGATATCGTCGGGTGGTGGAAAGAGCACTTTGAGGAACTCCTAAAACCGTTCAACATGTCCTCTGAACAGGGGGCAGCGCCTGAAATCCCTGGTATGGGTCCATCTGGTTCGGGGATCTCGGGATAGCCTCTCTGCTGTTTGCAGATGATGTGGTCCTGTTTGCCTCCTCGGACCATGACCTCCAGCATTCACTGGGGCGTTTTGCAGCCGAGTGTGAAGCGGCGGGGATGAGAGTCAGCACCACGAAATCTGAGGCCATGGTGCTCTGCCGGAAACCGGTGGATTGCTCCCTCCGGGTGGGGACAGAGTGCCTACCACAAGCGAAGGAGTTCAAGTATATATATATATATAGTTATATCTTCTACATATATACTCTTATATCCTCTACATATACATTATATAGTTATATATATATATATATATATATATATATATATATATATATATATAGTTATATCTTCTACATATTCCCCGTTATATCCTCTACATATATAAAAATAGTTCGGGTTTGCGTCAGAGCTAACTACCGTACATACATACTAACCCTCCCCCGTGAACAGGAAGCAGCTCTTACCGTGAGACCTCAGATCCTCATGAACGCGTGTGTGTAAATATATATATACATATATATATAAACGAAAAATGTGTTTATGTATGTGTTGATCAACACACTGAAAGATTAAAGTAGAACTAACACACCCTGCTGAGAGATCTTCTTCTGCTGCTTCCGGAAGAAACAAAATATATTCTTCTTCTTCGTCTTTTTCTTTGATTCCAGCAGACGAGACAGTGCAACGGCGTTATGCTGCCCTCTACTGTTTGGTAATTATATATATATATATATATATATTTATTACACACATAGATATACACACATATACATATATATATATACACACACATATACATATATGTATATATATATATATATATATACATACATAAATATATATATATACACATACATAAATATATATATATATGTATATATACATACATAAATACATATATATATTTATGTATATATACATATATACATACATAAATATATATATACATACATAAATACATATATATATTTATGTATATATACATACATATATATATTTATGTATATATACATACATAAATATATATATATATATATACATACATAAATATATATATATATATATATACATACATAAATATATATATATATATATATATACATACATAAATATATGTATATATACATACATAAATATATGTATATATACATACATAAATATATGTATATATACATACATAAATATATATACATACATAAATATATATATATACATACATAAATATATATATATACATAAATATATATAAATATATATATATATATACATAAATATATATATATATATACATAAATATACATATATATATATGTATATATACATACATAAATATATATATATATATATGTATATATACATACATAAATATACATAAATATATATATATACATACATAAATATACATAAATATATATATATACATACATAAATATATATATATACATACATAAATATACATAAATATATATATATACATACATAAATATATATATATATACATACATAAATATATATATATACATACATAAATATATATATATACATACATAAATATATATATATACATACATAAATATATATATATATATATGTATATATACATACATAAATATATATATATATACATACATAAATATATATATATACATAAATATATATATATACATAAATATATATATATACATAAATACACAAATATATATATATATATACATAAATATATATATATATACACAAATATATATATATATATACACACACACATATATGTATATATATATATATATATATATACACACATATATACATACATATATGTATATATGTACACACACACAGTATTTTACTTATATAAATGTACACAGTTCTTCATATAGATATAAAAAGTAAAGACACACACAATTTATCAACTGTTCCTCATCAATGTGCAGATTTATGCACAATCAATATGAATGACTCTGTTGTTACGCAACAGTCGACCTGCATCTTAACAACAGGAGCTTGTTAAGGTCTTAACGAGGACATGCTGTGAGGTCACATGGTTTGTTAACAGAGAAAAACAATTCATTGACTGACAAAAAGTGAGAACTGGATATTTTAAATTTAGTCTGCAGTCGAATCCTGCGGTTACCATGGAGACTGAATCCATCACCATTACAGTTAATTTATCTGAGGCTTTTCTCCAAAGTGACTTACATGATATACAGTAGACGTAGACACAGCATCGGTGAGCAATGAGGGTTAAGTGTCTTGCTCAAGGACACATCGACATGGACTAGCGAAGACTGGGATCGAACCACCGCTCTGATTGAAAGACGGACCTGCTAACCACTGAGCCACAGTCGCCATCACCATGGTGATGGATTCTGGGTCTGATCTCATTGATTTATTTGGTTTGAACTTTGACCTGTGACACCTCGAGGCTCTCTGCCAATCAGAGAGGGGGGGTCCCGTGTCACGGCATGCGTCAAGGCACACGCCAGGGCATCCGTCACGGTACTAGTTTCTCAAGAAACACCAACTACGCCTGTATTTAGTGGATTCATGAAAACGTGTAACAGACAGATTCTTTTACAACAAAATATACTTTATTATTATTAATTCTCAAACTAAATGATTTTAACAGACTCATCCAATCAGAGCGGAGCGTCACTTGTTCCTGGGCTGGGCGGCGATGTAGAGCGCCATGAGGCAGTAGAGCGCCCCCCCCCACAGTCAGACCCATGGTAGTCCGATAAAGCAGCTTGTCCATCAGACCCTTCTTCAGGTGGACTGGCACGCCATCTGACTTCTGCACTCAGAGAGACAGGTTGTATAGCGCCATACAGGTCACATGACTTTTATTTATTATTTTATGTGTAACTAGTTGTAATACTCAACACGCGATTGTTGACTATTAGTCTAATGTTTTATCTGAAAACATATTGTGTGGTTGATACTAATAGTTTATTTATATAACACATATCAAAACCAGTGGTAATGTATTTCACAGGCAGACATAAAAAGAACAAAGGATGCAGCTACACACATTTCTACATGAATATATATTTATAAACACATGAATATGAAACACATATGAATAAATCCAAACGTGATGTGTAAACTACAAGTAGACTACAGATCGGAAATAACAGGAAGTCCTTTTTCTGTGACTTCCTGTGTAAACTTTGAAGTCAGCTGAAAACTGTCCGACTTCACCGCAGTTTCTTGTCAACGCCCCCTGCTGCTGCCGCTGCTCTCGTCTGGATTACAGGTGAGGCGCAGCTCTTTCAAACGAACCTAATGACATCACAGACTCACCTGGAAGAGTCTTTGCCAGTCAGAGACCTTATTGGCTCCCAGGTACTCTATCTGACTTCCTGTTTCAGAAGCCAGTTTGGTCGGGGATGCAAAGATGACAGGAGGACTAACAGGTGGGACCCCTGGACGCAGACCCTAAGACAGAGAGAGAGACAGAGTCAAGCAGACAGAGAGAAAGTTACAGATCAGTGCGCTGTTAAGATTATAATTTGTTCACCTGAGTGATGCTGCTGGAACAAAGCTGTTTTTATATCACTTTGTTCTGCACCGTGGTACTAAATACTTTGTCTAGAAGAGAGAAGCTAAGACTCACTGTGCAAAGGGTTAGGGTCGTCTTTTAAAATGGAGCCGGTTATCCATTGTAACTGTGTGGTGTGCTAAGCTGTAACTCACCAGCCAGCCTGCTAGACCATCTGTGTGGTGTTCAGGGACTCTGGGATAAGCTGTGACTCACCAATCAGCCAGCCAGACCATCTGTGTGGTGTTCAGGGACTCTGGGCTGAGCTGTGACTCACCAATCAGCCTGCTAGACCATCTGTGTGGTGTTCAGGGACTGTGGGCTGAGCTGTAACTCACCAGCCAGCCTGCTAGACCATCTGTGTGGTGTTCAGGGACTGTGGGCTGAGCTGTAACTCACCAGCCAGCCTGCTAGACCATCTGTGTGGTGTTCAGGGACTCTGGGCTGAGCTGTGACTCACCAGCCAGCCTGCTAGACCATTTAACAATCTGATGCAGAGAGTTTCTGTTCTTTAAAGACAGGCCTCCAGACCATGACGCCAAAGAAAAGATAACATTGATTCAATAAAAGCACCATAAAATAAGGTCGTCATGGTTTTGTCAATGTGGAAATAGGACAGTTTCCTTAAACAAAACAAAAGCTGGTCCCTTTTTGCACACGGCTTCACAGTTTGCTTCGAAGTTCAGTTTTAAGTCGATAGTTGTCCCAAGATATTTGTAAGAGTGCAAACATTAGTTAAATGTGTCCTATTAGTTAAAGTCTCACTATTTGTGTCCTATTAGTTAAAGACTCACTCTCTTTCTGACCTTACCAGTTTTCATTCAAATTGATTGAGAGCAACCGGTCTAGGATCCTTTAGGCTTTTGGGAATCTGGATTTGGGAACAGGGATGAGCACAGCATCCTTCCAGACCTTGGCTACATGCTGTGCTTGTAAGGACTTATTAAAAATATTGTGGAATACAGGACTCCGTTCTTTAGCACAAGTTTTAAGTGACCGACCACAGATGTTGTCAGGACCATGACTCGTATGTACTCTTATTGAAAGGAAGGTCTTTTCCACATCCTTTGTCCATGTCAAAGTGCTGATTGTCTTCCAGTGAGACAGACAGACAAGAGAGTAATGTTGCACGGTATATTGATGCTAAAAAAGTACCGCGGTACCCGAACGTTAACAAACAAGCAATATTTTTAGTATCGATACTTCATTAAAATAGAGCACACTCACTGTTCCGCTCCCTTCATGCTGCCTGCATGCATTTACTGCAAGAAGGCGGGGCTTATGGGGAGAGACAGACAGACAAGTAGAGAGACATATACATATATATATATATATATATATATATATATATATACACACATATACATATACACACACGTAGATTAGAATGTTATCTGGCCCTAAAAAGAGATTATGAATTGGCAGAATATCTCTCTTCTGTCAGGGGTCAGAAGCAGAGACAGACCCTGACCAGGTTCAGTGACCAGTTAGCAATCGAAAAAGGCCGACAGAAGAAATCTTGGCAACCAAAAGAAAACAGAATATGTGGTCACTGTTCGACAGATGAGGTTGAGACAGAGACGCACTTCCTCCTAAAATGTGATAAATATAGTGAAATAAGACGAGCGTGGTTAGACCGGCTCAGCTCCCAGATCTCTGGTTTCAAAGAACTGGGAGAATCTGATAAACTAAGAATCCTTCTGGGAGAAGGAGAAGCACACACACACACACACACACACACACACACACACACACACACACACACACACACACACACACACACACACACACACACACACACACACACACACACACACACACACACACACACACACACACACACACACACACACACACACACACACACACACACACACACACACACACACACACACACACACACACACACACACACACACACACACACACACACACACACACACACACACACACACACACACACACGTTTTATTATTGTGGTTGTCCATGTAAGTTGTATATTTTTGTACAGACAGACAAGTAGAGACAGACAAGTAGAGAGACAGACAAGTAGAGAGGCAGACAGACATGTTTCCAGCTATTTGTCTGTAATGAAGTAAAATTATTAATAAAGTAGTCTGATCTCTACTAACCTTATATAATCATAAACCCTGTTCACGTGAGTTTGATCATAAACCTTTAACATCAAGTTTAGCAACAATGTTGATGCTGAGCATTAGCATGAGAAGCTAACAAGGTCACGTGGTGTTCCGGTCTCACCTGCGGCCGGTAGACGGCGGCTGGAGCTCCGGTGAGCCGCTGCGTCACCCCGTTCACCTTGTAGTACATGTCTGACTCCGGCAGCTCACCTGGGGACACCTGGCACGAGACTGAACGACCTGGAACAGCTGCTGCTGCTGCTGCTGCTAAATGACGACACTGCGCCGCTGAGTGATGACGTCACAGAGGCACAGAAAGACCTTCGGCTGAATGAGGCAGCCCGCGAGGTGCCTGACCGGAATAAAACTACTACTGTAGTACAAATACTAAGTACTGTAGTATAATTACTATAGTAAAAATACAGTTGCATAAATAGTACGTACTGTAGTACAAATACTGTACTGTGGTATAAATACTGCAGTATAAACACTGTAGTATAACTACTATGTACTGTAGTAAAATTACTGTTCACCTGCTCATCCTTCTGGGTGACTTTAACATCCAAACAGAGAAGTCATGTGACCTCTTACTCTTTCTGTCTTTCTTTGCTCTCTCACTCAGTCCTTCCCCTCCTACTCACAAAGCTGGCAACCACCTCGACTATATCTTCACCAGGAACTGCTCAACATCTAACCTCACAGTAACTCCACTTCCTGTCTCTGACCACTTCTTCATATCTGACTCACTCCCTTTCTTCCTCCTCCCTTTCTTCCTTTCTCTCTCTCTCCTTTTCTCCTTTTCACCCTCTCTCCTTCTCTCCCTCTCCAGTCTTCTCACAAGTCCTCTCTCAAGTCCTCTCTCAAGTCCTCTCTCAAGTCCTCTCACAAGTCCTCTCACAAGTCCTCTCTCAAGTCCTCTCAAGTCCTCTCACAACTCTACTCTATCTTCTATAACTACACCTCCATTAACTTAATCTTCTTCTTCCCCTTCACTTTCCTCTTCCACCCCCTGTCTACCAATCAAGTTGTTACCTTGGTAACCTCTGACCTTTCTGCTGCCTTTGACACAGTGACCCACCTGATCCTTATTTCCACCTGATCCTTATTTCCTCCCTCCAGGACCTAGGTATCTCAATCACTGCGCTCTCCCTCTTCAATCGGAAACATAGGTAGCAGCATGAATCTCTACATGACATCTTTCAGTGGATGTCCACACACCACCTGAAAATTAACCCTGACAAGACTGAACTACCTTTCCTTCCAGGGAAAGGGTCTCCCACCCACGACCTGACGATTACTTTCAACAACTCAGTCTTGGCCCCGACCCCGACTGCCAGGAACCTCGGTGTGACCCTGGACAGTCAACTCTCCCTGACTGCCAACATTACCGCAACAACTCGTTCCTGTAGATTCATGCTGCACAACATCAGGAGAATACGTCCACTTCTCACCCAGAAGGCGGCACAGGTTCTGGTCCAGGTTCTGGTCCAGGTTCTGGTCATCTTGCGCCTAGACTACTGTAACTACCTCCTGGCAGGTCTACCTGCTAGTGCCATCCAACCTCTGCATCTTATCCAGAACGCAGCAGCTCAACTGGTATAACCTCAACTCACCCACACTACTCTGCTTGTCCACGGCCTTCACTGGTTACCAGTTGCTGCAGCATCCGCTTCAAAACATTGGTACTTGCATATTGTGCTGTGAACAGATGGGGTCCAGTCTACATCCAGGACATTACGCCCAGCCCGTTCACTCCGCTCAGCTTCTGCCAATCAGCTTGTAGCTCCATCACTGCGAGCTAAACACTCAACAGAGTCTCGATTGTTTGCTGTCTTGGCTCCTCGATGGTGGAATGAGCTCTCCAGTGACATCAGAACAGCAGAAAGTCTCTACAACTTCCTCTGTGAACTAAAAACACGTCTTTTCCGACTATACCTTGAATAAAGAAAGAAGGACTTTAGTAGCACTTTAGAAGAACTTACAGGATTCTTACTTATAACACTTTGTAGTTTGGCTTTCTTGAAGAAATTGCTTACTTTCTTGATTGATTCTGGTTGTTCTGAGTGTACTCATAGTTGAATGCACTTATTGTAAGTCGCTTTGGATAAAAGCGTCAGCTAAATGAAATGTAATATCATGTAATGTACTGTACTGTAGTATAAATACTGCAGTATAAACACTATGTACTGTAGTATAACTACTATTTACTGTAGTACAGATACTGTAGCTGTGGTATAAATAATGCTACTAACTAGGGATGGGGCCGATACTGCGTTAAAATACTCGTACTCGTATTCGTTTTCAATTGCCGATACCAAGAACCGATACCACTCAACAGTATTTCACTACAACAAACTGGTCGCGCTTTGTGGAGAAAAAGATTTGTTGTCCTACCTGACTTCAACGTCTAGGGCAGGGGTCGGCAACTCGCTCTCTTGCAGCTCTTGCAGTAAGGTGTGTAGAGTGATGCTGCGTTCACACCCAACGCGACGCAAATTACTGCCGTCCCGCCGGTTTGAATCAAACTGTTGCTGGTCCACCAGAAGTAGCGCTGGCAGCGGCCTCATTCAGACGCTGTTGTGCGGCTACGGATGATATTATTGTAGCCGAGTGTCTGTTGTGTCTATATTTGTAATTCTAATAAAATGAAAACACGCTGCAGGGTAACTTGAACCACTTTTTTATCTCCTTCACACACGTATATCCCACAATTCCACTCCTCTTTTCCTTTCCGTTTCTCCCTCCACAATAAAAGCACCGGAAACATAACTTGGAACACAGCTTCCTATATAATTGCTCGATCCCTAATATTATCGCTTACATTATGAACCCGGACACGGGGCGTTTTATGGTCCGACATTAGAGGGACTTCCACAAGAAGTTTAAAGCTTGGGATAGCCTTCTGTTAATTTTGTACTATAGGCTTGACATAATCTGAAGAGGATAAAATAAAATCTGCCTCCAAATTAATTGCACTTTCATGGAGACCAAATCTAAGAAGTATCGGTATCGGTACTCGGTATCGGCAAGTACACAAATAAAAATACTCGTACTCGTATCGGTTTGTAAAAAAGTGGTATCGTTGCATCCCTACTACTAACTAAGCTAATAATTAATTATACTTGTTATAAAAGAAGTGCTGAATCAGCATTCACACAACTATTTCCATCAATAGAAAATACTGCACACAAATTAAATAATACACAGATATGATCGGACACCGCTAAGATCTCAGAATGTGAGGACAATACTGACATAAGTGATACTAATTAATACAATGATTATTAATAAACAGGATGAATAACCTTTTGACTGCTAAGCATGTAGAATGTTAATGTTCATGTTATTATTATCATATAATGCATGAATATTTCTGTATGTCCTTGAGAAACAAGAAATGTCTCATCCTTTAATTGTGGTGACTGGTTAAAGGTTAACAGAATCTGTAGTTTAAAAGATACCATATTTCACACCACAGAAGAAGAAACGTGTCCAGTGAGATGATTCGCACTTCAGTAGCTCCACCATCCCAACACTTCAACTTCCTCTCTGCTGTTGCCGTGGAAACAGAGGACAGTATCCACTGATTTTACCCTCAAAGGAAAGTAGAAGAAGTCATGAAGGATTATGGGTTTGTAACCTGAGTCTTCATAGGGATTTGTAACCCGAGTTTTCAGAGGGGTTTTAACCCATGTCTTCAGAGGGGTTTTAACCCGAGTCTTCAGAGGGGTTTGTAACCTGCGTCTTCAGAGGAATTTGTTACCTGGGTCTTCAGAGGGGTTAGGGTTAGTTATATATCTGTTCTCTGTGTGTACCCTGATGACCTCAGCGTTGCTCTAAGGTCAGTTGATGAACTCTTTGGACAGGCTGTGGCCGCTACGGGCCGAGCGTACTCGGAGCTCGTGGTAGCACTGGAGAAAGCTGTGGTAGATGAAGGTGATGGGCAGCGCCAGCAGCACAATCCCGCTCACCACGCAGACGCCGCCCAGCACGCGGCCCGCCACCGTCACCGGGTACATGTCCCCGTAGCCGACTGTGGTCATGGAGATGATGACCCACCAGCAGGCGGCAGGGATGCTGGCATAGTCCTGGTTCCCGGCCTCCAGGTCCAGGCCATGCTCCAGCAGCTGGGCCAGTGCGCTAAAGATGGCCATGGCCACGCCGATGAAGACCAGCAGCATCACCATCTCGCGATAGCAGCGCTGCAGCGTCAGACCAAGCGTCTGCAGGCCCACAAAGTGACGCGCCAGTTTGATCACCCAAAAGATCTGCATGACGCGCAGGACACGCAGCGTGGCGCCGGCCCGCTGAAGCTGGGAGTTCTCCCCAGTCAGGATGGTCACAGCCACTGAGACGTAGTACGGCGTGATGGCCAGTAGGTCAATGATGTTCAGAGGATGCTGGACAAACTCCCATTTATCCAGAGACACAAGGAAACGGACAATGCACTCCACCGTGAACCAACCGATACACACCGCCTCAATGACCCTGCAGGGAGGTTGACCAATCAGAGAAAGAGAGAGAAGCAATCTGAGAGAGAAGTGGGAAGCAATCACAGAGAAGAGAGGACCAATCAGAGAGACGAGAGAGCGGACCAATCAGAGAGATAGGAGACATGTCCTACCTGTGCTGGTCTGGGACGCTCTAGGTTCCCCTATGTTCTCAGGTGGTCTTAGACCTGTTCTACTTGTGCTGGTCTGTGACGCTCTAGGTTCCCCTATGTTCTCAGGTGATCTCATACATGTTATACCTGTGCTGGTCTGGGACGCTCTAGGTTCCCCTATGTCCTCAGGTGATCTCATACATGTTGTACCTGTGCTGGTCTGGGACGCTCTAGGTTCCCCTATGTCCTCAGGTGGTCTCATACATGTTATACCTGTGCTGGTCTGGGACACTCTAGGTTCCCCTATGTTCTCAGGTGGTCTCAGACATGTCCTACCTGTGTTGATCCAGGATCTCGGAGGTTTTCCAATCCGGTAAGGTGCTTGCACACAGCATCACCATGGAGATGACCACAAACAGCATTGAAACACAGGCGAGGAGTTGCGCTACGAGTGAGGATGTGGGCTCCTCGAACGTCCTCCTGATCCTCTCCAGCCAGCGGCTCCGAGGCTCTTTGGGTCCCTGGCGGCCCTCCTCCGGGAAGAAGTGGACGAAGCAGTCGGACATGCGGTCATCGAGGCGTCGCTGGCAGCATGGCTGAAGGTCAGAGCTCTCCAGGCCCCAGTACAACATTTCATTATAGAAGGACAGCTCGCACATGTGTGGCACCATGCGCAGCTTCCCGTGCTGCACGTACAGCATGATGAAGCTGAAGGCCTCCGAGTGCCGGTCGAAGAAAAACTTGTTCCTGTCGCAGTCATAGTCATCACAGAGCTCCAGCAACTCGCTCTCCGACACGCAGCCAAGCAGCCGGCTCAGTCTCTTGAGAGGGAGGCGCTTCATCAGCTCCACCGAGAAGGAGAACCTGCGGCCACCGACGTTCAGGGTGCAGAGCCTGCTTTCAAACCTCATCTTCTGTGAGATAAAAATCACAGAATGTTTATAAACTTCATCTTCTGTAGTTTAAAATCACAGACAGACTGTTTATTATTATTATTATTACATTATTTATCTTCTGTTTAAAACAAGAGACATAAGAATAATAAAGACCTCTTGTTGTTTGCAGACCTCCTGTTGTTTGCAGACCTCTTGTTGTTTGCAGACCTTGTGTTGTTTGCAGACCTCCTGTTGTTTGCAGACCTCTTGTTGTTTGCAGACCTTGTGTTGTTTGCAGACCTCTTGTTGTTAGCAGACCTCTTGTTGTTAGCAGACCTTGTGTTGTTTGCAGACCTCTTGTTGTTAGCAGACCTCTTGTTGTTAGCAGACCTTGTGTTGTTTGCAGACCTTGTGTTGTTTGCAGACCACTTGTTGTTAGCAGACCTCCTGTTGTTTGCAGACCTCTTGTTGTTTGCAGAACTCCTGTTTGTGGACCTTTTGTTGGCAGACCTGTTGTTTGCAGACCTCCTGGTCCTCTGGTGCAATGTCTTGTATATTCAATATTCTTCTGTATATTCAATATTCTTCTTTACTGTTTTTATTTTATTATGTTTATTACTGTTTACTGTTTATTTATATTACTTGATTTTTTTAAAATATTTTACTTACTGTGAGCAATGCTGCTGTAATCCTGTAATTTCCCCACTGCGGGACTAATAAAGGATTATCTTATCTTATCTTATTTGCAGCCCTCCTGCTGTTTGCAGACCTCCTGTTGTTTTTGTTCAAATCTACTTCCAGACTTCATCTTCCATCTCCAGAAGCTGTTCCATCAAATCAGCTTTCCGTTTTCATCTTTTTAAGAATAAATGATTCTCTTCGGTGCTTGAATGAAATATAAATGGTGTTAAATCTGTTCCAGTGACCTACTGGACTCACTCCATTTCCATTGTTATATATTTTTTAGTTAAACTAGAAATGTTTCATTTTAAAAACTCACCAGATTTCAGTATTGAACATTCAGCTCTTCTTCAATAAATAAAATGGCAGAATGAATCACATCCGTAGATCCTGTTTAACTTCTGGTTTTGTTCTTCCCTTCGTTGAATCTGAGACTGAGCAGCAGCAGTACATCCTCCTCCTCCTCCTGTCTGAGAGGAGGAGGGTCAGAGTCTATGATTCAAGCAGCAGTAAGTCAGAGCATCTGAACCTCACCAAACTCCTCAGCGTCTGACCGACTGAAGAGAGCTGCTCCATTTTACCAGCTCCTCCTCCTGCTCAGATCTGATGACCTCATCACAGATATTAACATTTATATCACTTCAGCTTAATTTCATGTTTCATTGAACATCAACAGCAGATATGAATAATGAGTCAGACGTTATTTTATTAAAAACCAGTGGAGGTGAAGTTATGAGGTAGCTCCCTCTGTTGGAGGATTCAGTCAATTGCAGCTGATTTAATGGTGATGGTACACTTCCTCTTGAACTGGAGGATGCTCCAAACACAGGAGATGTTGATGAGGAGTCTGGAGACATTGGCAGGTATCTGCTATCTAACACATACAGATGTTTGAACCTCAAAATGTCACATGACACTGACATTGTATGAAATAAAAAAATGAAAAAAACAACTTTACAAAAAGATCAACGATGAGTTCAATACAGCTGAATAACAGTGAGGATGGAAGGTGCTTCATCAATAAGACGCGTGCAGGACGTAGTGAGATACAAACAAAGACACAAAGACGTACACACACAAATACTGTACATAGACACCTTGTGTACAGAGAGCAACAAGCTGATATAGTGATGTCACAAAGAAGGAGCAATCAAAGATGATTCACATCCAAACTTTATTGGACTGATGTTCATTACACAAAACACAAAGTGTCTCATAAAGGTCGTTTAACGTCTCTTTGAGGTATTTGAAGAGTTTAGAGTCTCTTTGAGAAGTTTAGTCTCTTTGAGGAGTTTAGAGTCTCTGAGGTTGTTTTGAGTCTCTGTGTGGTCGTTTACAGTCTCTGAGGTTGTTTTGAGTCACCTTGTGGTTGTTTAGAGTCTCTGAGGTTGTTTTGAGTCTCTTTGTGGTCAGTTAGGGTCCCTGAGGTTGTTTTGAGTTTCTTTGTGGTCGTTTAGAGTCTCTGAGGTTGTTTTGAGACACTTTGTGGTCGTTTACAGTATCTGAGGTTCTTTTCAGTCACTCTGTGGTTGTCTAGAGTATTTGTGGTCTTTAAAGTCTCTTTATGGTTGTTTATGGTCCCTGAGGTTGTTTTGAGTCTCTTTGTGGTTATTTTGAGTCTCTTTGTGATAATTTAATGTCTCTTTGTGGTTGGTTAGTGTCTCTTTGTGGTAGTTTTGTGTCTCTCTTTGTGATAATTTAATGTCTCTTTGTGGTTGGTTAGTGTCTCTTTGTGGTAGTTTTGAGTCTCTTTGTGGTTGTTTTGTGTCTCTCTTTGTGATAATTTAATGTCTCTTTGTGGTTGGTTAGTGTCTCTTTGTGGTAGTTTTGAGTCTCTTTGTGGTTGTTTTGTGTCTCTCTTTTTGGTCATTTAATGTCTCTTTGTGGTTATTTTGAGTCTCTTTGTGATCATGTAATGTCTCTTTGTGGTTGGTTAGTGTCTCTTTGTGGTAGTTTTGAGTCTCTTTGTGGTTGTTTAGTGTTTCTTTGTGGTTATTTAGTGTCTCTTTGTGGTTGTTTTGTGTCTCTTTGTGGTCATTGTGTAGTAGGTTACTCAGTGACCGAACTGAACAAAGGTTAAATTAATTAATTAAACATCGGTCAGTCCAATGCTCATCGGTCCGGCAGCTTCGGACTGCCGTGTTCTGACTTGTTTAGGTGAGGTAGGTGGAGTTGTCCAGGTGTCCATCAGAGGAATCTCATGTCAGGATTGGCTCTACGGGAGCGGAATCGGATCTCAGACAGTTTGGAGTTGATGCCGGAGCCAATGACTCCTCTCTTGGCAAGAGGAAACCGAGCCAAGATGGCATCTGAGACACAGAGAGAAGGCGGTGAGAGAGGAATGACAGAATAAAGGGAACATTCTGGGCAACATTCAGTACATACTGAAGATGGCGTTGATCTTGTGCGGGTCGAGAGCGCTGCGTTGCGAGTGGGAGGCCGGCCGTCGGCTCCGCCCCCCTCGCAGGTTACTGCTCATCAGGGTGTTCATATCAAACACGCCCAACAGCAACATCCGCGCCATCGCTGTTGGGGACGGCGCCTGATTGGCTGCTTGCCAAGAGCGGACATCACAGAGAACACCAGAGCCAGGATACACCTCAACCTGGCTCACCTGGATAGACAGATAACGAGTGGTTAACGAAGCGCTAACAGACAAATGTAAAATCAGATCACATTGAAACCGTTCTAATCCAAACTGTTTTAATCCGGATCAGATCTCGCAGAAACCAGATCAGTTACAGGTGTAAACCAGAGGTGTGCTCACCTGTCCGTTAGCATGTCCAGCAATACACTGGCTCTCGGAGCAGCTCCTCCTCAGCTCCTCCATGTCGGTCTGGCTGCAGAGTGGCGCCTCTTCGCCCATGTGGCTCCCCAGCCCCAGGTCTGGTACATCCTCGTCCTCTGAGCCCAGTGGGCCCCAGGACTCCGACATGTCCCCACTTAGCTCCTCCTGGAGCTGCTGGACGGAGACCTGGGGGCTGAAATCTGCCCCCAAATTGGTCGCTGTGTGGTGATGATGGGAGTACGGAGCGTACCTGTCGCTCCTGCCTGCTGCCGTGGAGGCAGAGTGATGACTGTTGACATGGCCCAACGTCTGCCACATGGTGGACAGGAGTCCAGGGATCTCTGGAATACGTAATCATATCAAATATCATAGAATCAAACAGATCAGATTTGTTCAGTGACTCAACGCATTCTCAAAATTCCTGTCGGAACCTGAGTGTTCTCTGATTGGTCCCCTGTGAACAGGTAGACCAGGTAGACCAGGTGACAATGAAGTGGACTCACCATAGACCAGCGTGTTCTTCAGTCTCTGGTTCTCAGCCGACAGCTCTGCCTTCTCTTTCTCCAGCTCTCCAACACGAGAACGCAGGAAGTAAAGCTCAGCAATCTGGGACGGCGTCAGGACTGACTCTCCTGACTCTACCTTCACCACCTGCGGGTGAGGGGGAGGGGCCATAGATTGGTGTTTGGTTATCATATGACATAGGATGCATGTGGATGTTGTGTCTCATCGGTTTTGCAGAGGAGGCGAGAATCAATTTAGGTGTCCTACA
>CM042225.1:72500-180000 GCA_023566465.1 Cottus gobio
CCTGGGGCCAGGTGTACTATCAGCATCATGCAGTAGAAGTACATTAATACTACTCACCTGTACACAGTGTGGGTGAGGTACAACCTGGGGCCAGGTGTACTATCAGCATCATGCAGTAGAAGTACATTAATACTACTCACCTGTACACAGTGTGGGTGAGGTACAACCTGGGGCCAGGTGCGCCCGTGGAGCTGCAGCAGGAGGCGCGCGTGTCCGAGCTGCAGCAGCTGGTGGGGCGTCAGCAGGGCGTCCGGCCGGAGCTCCTCAGGGTGCTGTTTGCTGGGAGGGAGCTGAGGAGCTCCTTCACCCTGCAGGTGAGGAGCCACTGAGAGACAATGAATACTGCAAGGAGGAGTCTTCGACTCCTCTTTTTCTTCTCTCCTCATCTCCTCCTCCTCCTCATCTCCTCTCTTCCTCTCCTCCTCCTCTTCTCCTCTCTTCCTCTCCTCATCTCCTCTCCTCATCGCTTTCTCTCCTCATCCCCCCCTCTCCTCATCTCCTTCTCATCTCCTTCTCCTCCCAGGCTTGTGACCTCCCTGAGCAAAGTACCGTCCATGTCGTCCTCCCTCCATCAGGTTCCTCCAGGGCCCTGCTACTCCTACAGGAGCGCTTGATTCGGGGAGGGGAGGGTGAGCCAGGTGGTCTGACCAAGCTGGACCTCTGCTCCTCCCGCCTCCTCTACAACTCCTCTGGCCTGGCGGTGATCCTGGAGGGGGGTGATGGTGCAGGAGGGGGAGGAGGAGCAGGAGGAGGAGCAGCAGGAGGAGGAGCAGCAGGAGGAGGAGCAGGAGGAGGAGGAGCAGGAGGAAGAGGGGGTGACAGAGGAGCAGAGGAGGCAAGAGAGGAGGTGCAGGCTGTAGGTCTGAAAGGTCAGTTAAGGAGGCCACAGTGTCTCCTGATGTATTACTAGTAATACAGTAGTATTTCAATACTCCTGAAGTATGTCATTACTCATGTAGTATGTCAGTACTCCTGCAGTATGTCAGTACTCATACAGTATGTCAGTACTCATGTAGTATGTCAGTACTCCTCTAGTATGTCAGTACTCCTCTAGTATGTCAGTACTCCTCTAGTATGTCAGTACTCATACAGTATGTCAGTACTCATGTAGTATGTCAGTACTCCTCTAGTATGTCAGTACTCCTCTAGTATGTCAGTGCTCATGTATTATGTCAGTACTCATACAATATGTCAGTACTCATGTAGTATGTCAGTACTCATACAATATGTCAGTACTCATGTAGTATGTCAGTACTCATGTAGTATGTCAGTACTCATACAATATGTCAGTACTCATGTACTATGTCAGTACTCATACAGTATGTCAGTACTCATGTAGTATGTTAGTACTCCTGCAGTATGTCAGTACTCATGTAGTATGTTAGTGCTCATGTAGTATGTCAGTACTCCTGCAGTATGTTAGTACTCATGAAGTATGTTAGTACTCCTCTAGTATGTCAGTGCTCATGTAGTATGTCAGTACTCATACAGTATGTCAGTACTCATGTAGTATGTCAGTACTCCTGCAGTATGTTAGTACTCATGTAGTATGTCAGTACTCCTGCAGTATGTTAGTACTCCTGCAGTATGTTAGTACTCATGTAGTATGTCAGTACTCCTGCAGTATGTTAGTACTCCTGCAGTATGTTAGTACTCCTGCAGTATGTCAGTACTCCTGCAGTATGTTAGTATTCATGAAGTATGTTAGTACTCCTCTAGTATGTCAGTAATCATGTAGTATGTTAGTACTCCTGCAGTATGTTAGTACTCCTGCAGTATGTTAGTGCTCATGTAGTATGTCAGTACTCCTGCAGTATGTTAGTACTCCTGCAGTATGTTAGTACTCCTGCAGTATGTCAGTACTCCTGCAGTATGTTAGTATTCATGAAGTATGTTAGTACTCCTCTAGTATGTCAGTAATCATGTAGTATGTTAGTACTCCTGCAGTATGTCAGTACTCATGTAGTATGTTAGTACTCATGTAGTATGTTAGTACTCCTGCAGTATGTCAGTACTCCTATCCTAGTCCCTTATACATCAGTATTAGTACTCTGACTGTGTGTACTTGTGTGTACAGGTGTGCGTACCTGCAGTACTTTCTTTGTGTACTGTAAGAGCTGTCGGTCGATCCGACCAGGAAAACTGAGAGTTTGTTGCAGAAGCTGCAGACAAACAACGCTGACGCTCAGCAGGGTGAGTGAATGAATGAATATAGAGACATAGATATGATCAGCAGGTGAGTGAATGAATATAGAGACATAGATATGATCAGCAGGTGAGTGAATGAATATAGAGACATAGATATGATCAGCAGGTGAGTGAATGAATATAGAGACATAGATATGATCAGCAGGTGAGTGAATGAATATAGAGACATAGATATGATCAGCAGGTGAGTGAATGAATATAGAGACATAGATATGATCAGCAGGTGAGTGAATGAATATAGAGACATACATATGATCAGCAGGTGAGTGAATGAATATAGAGACATACATATGATCAGCAGGTGAGTGAATGAATATAGAGACATAGATATGATCAGCAGGTGAGTGAATGAATATAGAGACATACATATGATCAGCAGGTGAGTGAATGAATATAGAGACATAGATATGATCAGCAGGTGAGTGAATGAATATAGAGACATATGATCAGCAGGTGAGTGAATGAATATAGAGACATACATATGATCAGCAGGTGAGTGAATGAATATAGAGACATAGATATGATCAGCAGGTGAGTGAATGAATATAGAGACATACATATGATCAGCAGGTGAGTGAATGAATATAGAGACATACATATGATCAGCAGGTGAGTGAATGAATATAGAAACATAGATATGATCAGCAGGTGAGTGAATGAATATAGAGACATACATATGATCAGCAGGTGAGTGAATGAATATAGAGACATACATATGATCAGCAGGTGAGTGAATGAATATAGAAACATAGATATGATCAGCAGGTGAGTGAATGAATATAGAGACATATGATCAGCAGGTGAGTGAATGAATATAGAGACATACATATGATCAGCAGGTGAGTGAATGAATATAGAGACATAGATATGATCAGCAGGTGAGTGAATGAATATAGAGACATACATATGATCAGCAGGTGAGTGAATGAATATAGAGACATACATATGATCAGCAGGTGAGTGAATGAATATAGAGACATAGATATGATCAGCAGGTGAGTGAATGAATATAGAGACATGCATATGATCAGCAGGTGAGTGAATGAATATAGAGACATATGATCAGCAGGTGAGTGAATGAATATAGAGACATATGATCAGCAGGTGAGTGAATGAATATAGAGACATATGATCAGCAGATGAGTGAATGAATATAGAGACATAGATATGATCAGCAGGTGAGTGAATGAATATAGAGACATACATATGATCAGCAGGTGAGTGAATGAATATAGAGACATACATATGATCAGCAGGTGAGTGAATGAATATAGAGACATAGATATGATCAGCAGGTGAGTGAATGAATATAGAGACATGCATATGATCAGCAGGTGAGTGAATGAATATAGAGACATATGATCAGCAGGTGAGTGAATGAATATAGAGACATATGATCAGCAGATGAGTGAATGAATATAGAGACATACATATGATCAGCAGGTGAGTGAATGAATATAGAGACATACATATGATCAGCAGGTGAGTGAATGAATATAGAGACATACATATGATCAGCAGGTGAGTGAATGAATATAGAGACATACATATGATCAGCAGGTGAGTGAATGAGTGTGTGGTCATGATGAGGATCAAGATGAAGGGGATGTATCTGTGTTCTCTCTCAGGGTCCGTCCTGCTGGGACGATGTCCTCCTGCCAGGTCGTGTCCATGGCTTGTGTCAATCAGATGGTTGTCACGGCAATGAAGCGGTAAGGGGCCGTCAGTGTGTGGTGTAACGTCAATTCAACCAGTGGCATTCTGGGAGATGTAGTGTCTACATTCTGGGTGTGTGTGCAGGAGTTCTACATGAAGTGTGCATCCCATCCGACCTCAGAGGATGACTTATCTGTGGCCCTCGACCTCATTATGACCAACACTCAACACGTCCCCTGTATCGCCTGCTGCGACATCACGTAACAAACACACACACACACAGTATACACTGTAACACACTGTAACACACACACACTCTCTTTGTCTGCCTCTCTCTGTCTCTAAAGAGTTTTTTTTGCCAAATCATTGAGACAGCAGCATTACAGTGAATTACAACAGTAATAAATAATCTAGAGGTAGAAGAAAGTTGTGTGGGGTTATTGCACAGATATCTTAGTTTCTCTTACTTCAGTATATTTATCACATTTTAGAAGGAAGTGCATCTCTTTATTTTGTCTGCCTTTTTCCATGGCCAGGTGGTCTCTGAGTCAGTACCTGATGGTCTCTGAGCCTGTACCTGGTGGTCTCTGAGCTTGTAATAATAATATTCCTTTATTAGTCCCACAGTGGGGAAATTTATTCTCTGCATTTAACCCATCCTTAGTATTAAGGAGCAGTGGGCAGCTTCGTGGAGCGCCCGGGGAGCAACTAAGGGTTAAGTGTCTTGCTCAAGGACACAACGACGCAGACTGCCGGAGCCGGGGATCGAACCACCGACCTTCTGGTTGAAAGACCGACCCGCTAACCACTGAGCCACAGTCGCACCTGGTGGTCTCTGAGCCTGTACCTGGTCTCCGAGTCCCTGGTCTGTGGGGGACAACAGAACCAGCAGGTCCAGCTGCAGTTCATTTATCTAAGTGTTGAACCGTGTCGGACAGCCTTGACAAACTCTTCTCTGGGTGGAGAAGTTGGTCTTTGTCTCCTGTTTTTACGCCACCCTTATTGTTTAATACATATATTCTATAATGTCACATACTTTGCCTCCAGGTTGCAGAAGTCTGTAACATAGTCCTTTATGCCCGATTGAATCAAATGCTTTCTTAAAATCAATAAAACAAGCAAATATGTTTTTTTGTTTGGTGTACATGTTTCTGGATCAGCGTGTGAAGGTAGAAGCATGATCGTTTTACTGGATGTTGTGTTGGTCGAGATAATCTGAGATTCTTTCATTTAGAAGTTATTGTTATTATATGTCCAGTTTGTCTCCACTTTTATAAGTTGGACACATTTCTTGTCTCTTTCTCTCCCTGTCTCTCTTTTTCTCTCTCCCCCTATCTTTCTATTTCTCTCTCACTCCTGTTTCTCCCAGGGACGTGGTCCTGATCTTCCAGTGTTCAGAGCGTCATGTGATCTGTCTTGACTGTTTCCATCGTTATTGTCAGACTCGTCTCAGTGAGAGACAGTTTGTTTTTCATCCTGTGATTGGCTACTCGCTTCCGTGTGCTGGTGAGACTCTAATATGTCATTATTACAAAAAATCAATGTGTGAATACGATGTCATAATAACCTGTGATGTTTGTGAATATGATGTCATAATAACCTGTGATGTTTGTGAATATGATGTCATAATAACTTGTGATGTTTGTGAATATGATGTAATAATAACTTGTGATGTTTGTGAATATGATGTCATAATAACTTGTGATGTTTGTGAATATGATGTAATAATAACTTGTGATGTTTGTGAATATGATGTCATAATAACCTGTGATGTTTGTGTGTCCAGCCGGCTGTATCAACTCTCTCATTAAAGAGTTGCATCATTTCAGGATTTTGGGAGAAGATCAGGTGAGTGTTTGTCCCTCCTCTTCCTCTTCCACCAGTGTTACCAGTGTGACCATTGTAACCAGTGTCGCCAGTCACACCGGTAACCTGTTACAATGGTCACAGTGGTTACAATGGTCACACTGGTTACAATGGTCACACTGGTTACAATGGTCGCACTGGTTACAATGGTCGCACTGGTTACAATGGTCACAATGGTCACACTGGTTACAATGGTCACACTGGTAACAATGGTCACACTGGTAAAGGTCACACTGGTTACAAGGGTCACTATTGTAACATCAAAACCAGCTCAAACCTTTACTCTTTCAATCAACCATCAGCACAGACAATCATGAGGTGAATCTGTGTGACTAGTTCTCTGCAGATAGAACTCTAAAGTGTGTGATTGGTTCTCTGCAGATAGAACTCTAAAGTGTGTGACTGGTTCTCTGCAGATAGAACTCTAAAGTGTGTGACTGGTTCTCTGCAGATAGAACTCTAAAGTGTGTGACTGGTTCTCTGCAGATAGAACTCTAAAGTGTGTGACTGGTTCTCTGCAGATAGAACTCTAAAGTGTGTGACTGGTTCTCTGCAGATAGAACTCTAAAGTGTGTGACTGGTTCTCTGCAGATAGAACTCTAAAGTGTGTGACTGGTTCTCTGCAGATAGAACTCTAAAGTGTGTGACTGGTTCTCTGCAGATAGAACTCTAAAGTGTGTGACTGGTTCTCTGCAGATAGAACTCTAAAGTGTGTGACTGGTTCTCTGCAGATAGAACTCTAAAGTGTGTGACAGGACCTTTCTATTTATCTCTTTTAGTGAGCTAGCTCGCTCGCTGCTTTCCCCTTGTTTCATACTCCAGTTACAGAACACACAAGCTGGCAGTCAAGACACAAAATACACATTTATATTGGTTTTCAGGTCTAAATGGAAGAGACAAACTCGGTTCTGTCCTATGTTCAGCCTATTTAGCTTGAACCTTTAAAATCAGGGTGTATTATGTAGTGTCTATAGGTTGAGTTTATATTGAGGTTCTGATAATATGAATGCCATAAAGTTCATGTAAAAGCTTGTGTTCTGTACAAAGCAGGTCTGTGTTGGGTGGTGAATTATTATTATTATGATCACATTATTATTCATCTTCAGGGTAAAATGCAGAGCATTGTTTGAGGTTCAGACTGTTCCATCTGAAACCCATAATGCAACTTGTTTCTCAGTATGAGCGGTACCAGCAGTACGGGGCGGAGGAGTGCCTGCTGATGAATGGAGGACTGATGTGTCCGTCACCTGGCTGCGGGGCGGGGCTTATCCCACCTGACGGCACCAGCAGGGTGCAGTGTGACAGACAGCTCGGCTGTGGCTTTGTCTTCTGCAAATACTGCAGAGAGGCATTCCATGAGGGGGTTTGTCTCCCTGAACAGGCCACACCCACAGCTGAAGCCTCTCAGGTGAGCTGACCAATCAGATTGGACTATGTATACTTTTATTGTCTCCATCGGAACTTGGGTTCTGTATACTGTTCTGTATTTCAATAGAAGACAGAAAATGTCCACTTCCTACATTATGTTATAACCTCTATGTCCTACATTGTTATAACCTCTATATCCTACATTGTTATAACCTCTATGTCCTACATTAGGTTATAACCTCTATGTCCTACATTGTTATAACCTCTATATCCTACATTGTTATAACCTCTATGTCCTACATTATATTATAACCTTTACATCCTACATTATATTATAACCTCTACATTATGTTATAACCTCTATGTCCTACATTGTTATAACCTATATGTCCTACATTATATTATAACCTTTACATCCTACATTATATTATAACCTCTACATTATGTTATAACCTCTATGTCCTACATTGTTATAACCTATATGTCCTACATTATGTTATAACCTCTATGTCCTACATTATGTTATAACCTCTATGTCCTACATTATATTATAACCTTTACATCCTACATTATATTATAACCTCTACATTATGTTATATCCTCTACATTATATTATAACCTCTACATTATATTATAACCTCTACATTATGTTATAACCTCTACATTATGTTATAACCTCTACATTATGTTATAACCTCTACATTATGTTATAACCTCTACATTATGTTATAACCTCTACATTATATTATATCCTCTACATTATATTATAACCTCTACATTATATTATAACCTCTACATTATGTTATAACCTCTACATTATGTTATAACCTCTACATTATGTTATAACCTCTACATTATATTATAACCTCTACATTATGTTATATCCTCTACATTATATTATAACCTCTACATTATATTATAACCTCTACATTATATTATAACCTCTACATTATGTTATAACCTCTACATTATGTTATAACCTCTACATTATATTATAACCTCTACATTATGTTATAACCTCTACATTATGTTATAACCTCTACATTATGTTATAACCTCTACATTATGTTATAACCTCTACATTATGTTATAACCTCTACATTATGTTATAACCTCTACATTATGTTATAACCTCTACATTATATTATAACCTCTACATTATGTTATAACCTCTATATTATGTTATAACCTCTAGATTATATTATAACCTCTACATTATATTATAAGCTCTACATTATATTATAACCTCTCTTCCTCAGGGCTTTTTGGTGGATGAGGAGGCGTCTCTCAGAGCGAGGTGGGATCAAGCCTCCTTGCTTCTCCTGCAAGAGTCGACCAAACGCTGCCCTCAGTGTTCAGTTCCTGTTGAGAGAGACGGTATAAATGTAGAGATCAGAGTTTAGTTAGAACATCTACTGAACTAAAGAACATGTTAATAAAGACACGTTCTACATTCAGACATGTAGAGAACAGAGTTTAGTTAGAACGTCTACTGAACTAAAGAACATGTTAGTAAAGACACATTCTACATTCAGACATGTAGAGAACAGTTTAGTTAGAATGTACTGAACTAAAGAACATGTTAGTAAAGACACATTCTACATTCAGACATGTAGAGAACAGTTTAGTTAGAACGTCTACTGAACTAAAGAACATGTTAGTAAAGACACGTTCTACATTCAGACATGTAGAGAACAGTTTAGTTAGAATGTACTGAACTAAAGAACATGTTAGTAAAGACACATTCTACATTCAGACATGTAGAGAACAGTTTAGTTAGAACGTCTACTGAACTAAAGAACATGTTAGTAAAGACACGTTCTACATTCAGACATGTAGAGAACAGTTTAGTTAGAACGTCTACTGAACTAAAGAACATGTTAGTAAAGACACGTTCTACATGTACAGAACAGAGTTTAGTTAGAACGTCTCCTGAACTAAAGAACATGTTAGTAAAGACACGTTCTACATTCTGACATGTAGAGAACAGTTTAGTTAGAACGTCTCCTGAACTAAAGAACATGTTAGTAAAGACACGTTCTATGTTCAGATAGTGAAGTGGTGTCTCAGTACTGTAAATACTGTGCAGAAGGACTAAGTACTGTATGAAGTCTTGTTTTACACTGTGTCGTCTCCCCCTGCAGGCGGCTGCATGCACATGCGGTGTCCTCTGTGCCGAGCCGAGTGGTGCTGGCTCTGTGGGGTCTCCTGGAACAGAGACTGTATGGGGAACCACTGGTTTGGATAGAACAGACTTTATTGGGAACCACAGGTTCAGATAGAACAGACTGTATGGGGAACCACTGGTTCAGATAGAACAGACTGTATGGGGAACCACTGGTTTAGATAGAACAGACTGTATGGGGAACCACTGGTTCAGATAGAACAGACGGTATGGGGAACCACTGGTTCAGATAGAACAGACTTTATTGGGAACCACTGGTTCAGATAGAACAGACTGTATGGGGAACCACTGGTTCAGATAGAACAGACTGTATGGGGAACCACTGGTTCAGATAGAACAGACGGTATGGGGAACCACTGGTTCAGATAGAACAGACGGTATGGGGAACCACTGGTTCAGATAGAACAGACTTTATTGGGAACCACTGGTTCAGATAGAACAGACTGTATGGGGAACCACTGGTTCAGATAGAACAGACTGTATGGGGAACCACTGGTTCAGATAGAACAGACTGTATGGGGAACCACTGGTTCAGATAGAACAGACTGTATGGGGAACCACTGGTTTAGATAGAACAGACTGTATGGGGAACCACTGGTTCAGATAGAACAGACGGTATGGGGAACCACTGGTTCAGATAGAACAGACGGTATGGGGAACCACTGGTTCAGATGGAAAACATCCAGCTCTAAGACACTCGGGCAGCTGTGAGGAGCAGTTGGGAATCAAACCACCAACATCTCTTGTCTTCTCTACAGATGTTTGTCGTATAACGTGTCTAAAGCATCAATTATCATATCAGAAATATACTATCAGACTTGGAAGGTTTAGAAAGAAAATATTTCCTGTTCATTCTCCGTCTGTCTAATTAAAAATATGTTTTTATTCAAATATGAATGTTTCAGATTTTTTTTGGGGGGGCAGAGATTAAAAGTTGGAATTGAACTTTATTTATCTGTAGAAGCTCAAACTTAGATAACAGACATCAAACAGCATGATGGGATCTTTTCTTCTATATGGAATATTAATTAATTAATTAACCTGTATTTACTTTCAGTAAATTTCAGTTGTTTTTAGTTAAAGGATAAACAAAACGATGCACAGGTGTACTTCTGAAATCAGGTGTGTAACACAGCGTTTAGTTAAATAATAATTATTATAATATAATAATATATAAAACAGGTCAGTGAACGGCCCTCCTGTGAATCTTCTAAAACTGGAAGAATCATAGAACAACTGTTTGACACAGACGGTTTTCTGTAATAATCTAGAATACTACGGAGGAATCTGATTTGTGTTTGTGGAGGGAACCAGTGACGATGACTCCCTGTTTGACAAAGACCCGCCCCACTCTGCCTTGGATTAGCCAGTTCTCGTTGCCTTTGTTAGTTGGGTTGGTTAGGTTTGTTTGCATTTAGGTAACAGTGTGAGTCTCTGGAGTGTAAATATGAAGCCGTCCAGCAGGTGGCGCTCATGTGTCTCAGTCATCCCAAAGGGGGACTGTTGGTTTTATATCTTAAAAGTTTATAAAACAGTTTTGTTGGTTTCATTTATTCTTTCTATTTCATGAAACAAGTTTGTAATGATCAACCTGAGATTGGGACTTGGATCCTCACCAGTGGATGGAGGATCCAAGTCCACGTCCCGATCTCAGGTTGATGATAACATGAACCATAAACCATTCAGCAGGGTTGTAGACTGATACACGTCACCGTCCGCTGACTTTATGGTGTTTTGAATTCAGACGGATCCAGATCAGCTCAGTCCTTCAAGATCATGCGGTGAAGACCAGGCGATCCTAGCTGATTTTAGTTCTTTATTCAGGTTCGAGGGCAGAAGATACACAATCTTGAAACAATTCTGACCGGTCAGGCAAGTTTCAGGAAGTCTATCTGGGTACATAAAGTCCATCAAGTCCTCACAGTCCAATAGATTTCTGGAGGTCCAGCAGGTTTAAGGAGTTCTGACTTGGTAGCTCAACAGAACCAGGATGAAGAGGGGACCCCGGGCCGGTCTGACAGGTCTGCTGAATCCTGGACTGGAGGTGGAGATGACAGGACGCATCAACACAATCCAGGTGAGTCTGAGCCAGAACCAGAGCCAGGTCCACCCTCAGTCTGAGAGCTTATTTCAGTCAACTTGGATTCTCAGACGGTTGGAGCTTAACTCATGATAATAAACTTTAAATAACATAGTAAAACAGAAAGATACCAGTTCAAACTAATGCAACGTGTCTTCAGGTTCAGGTCTCTATGTTTATTCAGGTATCTGTGTGTCTTCATGTCTCTATTTGTCGTCAAGTCTCTATTTTTCTTTAGGTCTCTGTCTGTCTTCAGGTCTCGTGGTGTCCTCAGGTCTCTGTGTGTCTTCAGGTTTCTGTCTGTCTTCGGGTCTCTATTTGTCTTCAGGTCTCTATTTATCTTCAGGTCTCTATTTGTCTTCAGGCCTCTGAATGTCTTCAAGTCTCTATTTATCTTCAAGTGTCTATTTGTCTTCAGGCCTCTGAATGTCTTCAAGTCTCTGACTGTCTTCAGGTCTCTATCTCCAGGTCTCTATTTGTCTTCAGGTACATATTTATCTTCAGGTCTCTATTTGTCTTCAGGTACATATTTATCTTCAGGTCTCTATTTATCTTCAGGTCTCTATTTATCTTCAGGTCTCTATTTATCTTCAGGTCTCTATTTGTCTTCAGGTCTCTGACTGTCTTCAGGTCTCGGGGTGTCCTCAGGTCTTGGGGTGTCCTCAGGGGGCCAGGTCCTCAGTGTCCGCAGTAGTGAAGGTTGCAGCTCGTTGGGCGTCGTTCTCCTGCCACCGTTGGAAGCAGAGAAGAGGAAAACTGACAGGTGATACAGACACGGAGTCCATGTGTTTCTTCAGATATGGATTTATTAAAATGTTATAATCAATAATTAATGTTCAGGTGTTCAGTTGGAGATGAAGTACATAGGTCTGGCCGAGGATGACGAAGGTAATGAAGAGCAGAGGGATGAAACTGACACAACGAATAAAAAACAACAGCTGAATAAAAAACTTCTGAATCACTTTCGACTACTGGCTGCTACCAACCAGGACACTGACCAGGTAACACTGACCAGATAGCACTAACCAGGTAACACTGAGCAAATAACACTAACCAGGTAACACTGACCAAATAACACTAACCAGGTAACACTGACCAGATAACACTGACCAAATAACACTAACCAGGTAACACTGAGCAAATAACACTAACCAGGTAACACTGACCAAATAACACTAACCAGGTAACACTAACCAGGTAACACTGACCAAATAACACTAACCAGGTAACACTAACCAGGTAACACTGACCAGGTAACACTGACCAGATAACACTAACCATGTAACACTAACCAGGTAACACTGACCAAATAACACTGACCAGGTAACACTAACCAGGTAACACTGAGCAAATAACACTAACCAGGTAACACTGACCAAATAACACTAACCAGGTAACACTGACCAAATAACACTAACCAGGTAACACTGACCAAATAACACTAACCAGGTAACACTGACCAGATAACACTGACCAAATAACACTGACCAGGTAACACTGACCAGATAACACTAACCAGGTAACACTGACTAAATAACACTAACCAGGTAACATCGACCAGATAACACTAACCAGGTAACACTAACCAAATAACACTAACCATGTAACACTAACCAGGTAACACTGATCAGGTAACACTGACCAGGTAACACTGACCAGATAACACTAACCAGGTAACACTGACTAAATAACACTAACCAGGTAACACTTTCCAGGTAACATTAACCAGGTAACACTGACCAAATAACACTTACCAGGTAACACTAACCAGGTAACACTGACCAGGTAACATTAACCAGGCATCACTGACCAAATAACACTTACCAGGTAACACTAACCAGGTAACACTAACCAGGTAACACTAACCAAATAACACTTACCAGGAAACACTAACCAGATAACACGAACCAGAAAACACTTACCAGGTAACACTAACCAGGTAACACTAACCAGATAGCACTAACCAGGTAACACTAACCAGATAGCACTAACCAGGTAACACTAACCAAATAACACTTACCAGGTAACACTGACCAGGTAACATTAACCAGGTAACACTGACCAAATAACACTTACCAGGTAACACTAACCAGGTAACACTGACCAGGTAACATTAACCAGGTATCACTGACCAAATAACACTTACCAGGTAACACTAACCAAATAACACATACCAGGTAACACTAACCAAATAACACATACCAGGTAACACTAACCAGGTAACACTAAGCAGATAGCACTAACCAGGTAACACTAACCAAATAACACTTACCAGATAACAATGACCAGGTAACACTAACCAAATAACACTTACCAGATAACAATGACCAGGTAACATTAACCAGGTATCACTGACCAAATAACACTTACCAGGTAACACTGACCAAATAACACTAACCAGGTAACACTAACCAGGTAACACTAACCAGATAACACTAACCAGGTAACACTAACCAAATAACACTTACCAGGTAACACTAACCAGGTAACACTAACCAGGTAACGTTAACCAGGTAACACTAACCAGATAACACTAACCAGGTAACACTAACCAGGTACCACTGACCAGATAACACTTACCAGGTAACACTAACCAGGTAACACTAACCAGATAACACTAACCAGGTAACACTAACCAAATAACACTTACCAGGTAACACTGACCAAATAACACTAACCAGGTAACATTGACCAGGTAACACTGACCAGGTAACACATACCAGGTAACACATACCAGGTAACAGCCACCCAGTTCACAGTTTGAATCAGTTAGTTTAAATGTGTATTAATCATGCGTGTGTCTTTGTGTGGTGTCCTTGTGCGTTATGTTATGTTGTGTCTTTGCGTTGTGTTGTCTTCATTTGTCTGTGTGTGTCTTTTATCTTTGGTTGATTTTGTGTGTCGTGTGTCTGAGTGTGTTGTGTGTCTATGTTTGTCTTTGTGTATCTGTGTGTGTTGTGTGCAGGTGGACCTTGACTTTTTGGATGAAGTGATCTCAGACGGAGCAGATCCAAACAGCTCAGACAGATATGGACAGACCATCCTGCATGAGGTCAACAATTATAAAGCAGTTACACAACAGAACAAACACTGAATGCATCTTAGCCACACAACAACAACAATAACTAACAACAATCTCACGGATGCGATCCAGGTTCTACTGGTTTGCGTGAACTAATCATGTAAGATGTTTCCTGAATGCAGTCCCAGTTCTTTTCTTCAGTTCCTCACAAGACCTTGTATCTGTACATTGAAAGACAAACTTAAGTTAGACCTGTGTGAAGTTGTGTTCCTGCTGATCTGGAGTGTAAAATGTTGTCAACATGTTCACCATCACACTCACTGGTATGTGTGTGTAGATCTCAAGGGCTTGGAGTGTGGATGTAATGCGGTTCTTTTTGGACCGGGGTTCAGACCTCCTCCGACCAGATCAGTTTGGAGTCACAGCACTTCACGTGGCCTCGGCGCTTGACTACCAGGACATGGTTCAGTTCCTGCTGGACCGGAAAGGTCTGTGTGGACTATTCCTGGTACCTGTACAAAGAAAAGAGAGTTCAAGAGGGTCCAAGATATCTTCTGGTTATCAGGTTTAACTAACAACCAGATCCCTCTTAATGGTCCTACTGGTTATCTGGTTTAACTAACAGCCAGATCCCTCTTAATGGTCCTACTGGTTATCTGGTTTAACTAACAACCAGATCCCTCTTAATGGTCCTACTGGTTATCAGGTTTAACTAACAACCAGATCCCTCTTAATGGTCCTACTGGTTATCAGGTTTAACTAACAACCAGATCCCTCTTAATGGTCCTACTGGTTATCTGGTTTAACTAACAACCAGATCCCTCTTAATGGTCCTACTGGTTATCTGGTTTAACTAACAACCAGATCCCTCTTAATGGTCCTACTGGTTATCAGGTTTAACTAACAACCAGATCCCTCTTAATGGTCCTACTGGTTATCAGGTTTAACTAAAAACCAGATCCCTCTGAGTGGAAGTCAGATCAGATTTACGAATCCTGATCTGTGTGTGTGTGTGTCTGTGTGTGTGTGTGTGTGTGTGTGTGTGTGTGTGTGTGTGTGTGTGTGTGTGTGTGTGTGTGTGTGTGTGTGTGTGTGTGTGTGTATGTGTATGTGTGTGTGTGTGTGTGTGTTTGTGTGTGTATATCCTCAGCTGATCCAGAGGCTCTTACTTTTCTGGATCAGCAGAGTCCTCTTCACTACGCTGCCAAGAATGATGCTGTAAATTCCATCAGACTGCTGCTGCAGACCGGAGCCTCCATCAGCTGCACCGACTACAAGGGCAGAACCCCACTGCAGCTCGCCGCCAACCTGGGTACTACTGACTCTACTGGCTCTACTGAGTATTGACTCTACTGGCTCTACTGGCTCTACTGACTCTACTGACTCTACTGAGTATTGACTCTACTGACTCTATTGACTCTACTGGCTCTACTGACTCTACTGAGTATTGACTCTACTGACTCTATTGACTCTACTGGCTCTACTGACTCTACTGAGTATTGACTCTACTGACTCTATTGACTCTACTGGCTCTACTGACTCTATTGACTCTACTGAGTATTGACTCTACTGACTCTACTGAGTATTGACTCTACTGACTCTATTGACTCTACTGAGTATTGCCTCTACTGACTCTACTGACTCTATTGACTCTACTGAGTATTGCCTCTACTGACTCTACTGACTCTATTGACTCTACTGAGTATTGACTCTACTGACTACTGAGTATTGACTCTACTGACTCTATTGACTCTACTGACTCTATTGACTCTACTGAGTATTCACTCTACTGACTCTACTGGCTCTATTGACTCTACTGGCTCTACTGAGTATGGACTCTACTAACTCTTCTGACTCTACTGACTACTGGATTTTTGACTCTACTGACTGTTTTGACTCTACTTAGTATTGGTTCTACTGACTTTACTGACCTTTCTGACTACTGGGTATTGTCTATACTGACTCTTCTGACTCTACTGACTCTAATGACTCTTCTGACTCTACTTGCAGAGCTCTCTAACATGAGTAATGTGTGTGGTACTTGCAGAGCTCTCTAACATGAGTATGTGTGTGGTACTTGCAGAGCTCTCTAACATGAGTACTGTGTGTGGTACTTACAGAGCTCTCTAACATGAGTACTGTGTGTGGTACTTACAGAGCTCTCTAACATGAGTACTGTGTGTGGTACTTACAGAGCTCTCTAACATGAGTACTGTGTGTGGTACTTACAGAGCTCTCTAACATGAGTATGTGTGTGGTACTTGCAGAGCTCTCTAACATGAGTACTGTGTGTGGTACTTACAGAGCTCTCTAACATGAGTACTGTGTGTGGTACTTACAGAGCTCTCTAACATGAGTATGTGTGTGGTACTTGCAGAGCTCTCTAACATGAGTACTGTGTGTGGTACTTACAGAGCTCTCTAACATGAGTACTGTGTGTGGTACTTGCAGAGCGCAGTGAAGCAGCCCGGGTGCTGTTGGAGCTCGGGGCGGAGGCGGGGAAGATGGACTCTGACGGACAGCTCTGTATAACTGCTCTTATTGGCCGGATGAGTCCAGTGGTAAAGATTTGACAGATAACAGGGCTGTGATTGGTCCAGAGTCAGAATTAAAAAGTACAACTATTTCATATTGTTTCTCTATTTCCTTGATGACATTTACATTTGAATTCAGATCATGTTGTAAAATGTGGAAATATGAATATAATTCACTGACATATAGTAGAAAAGAATGGAGTACATGGAATGTACTTGTATGTGGTGTTCAGGCCCTGCTGGCACTCAGTCAGTTCCACGTGACTGACAAGATGACCCGACAGCAGTACTACTACCTGAACCTGCTGGAACCAGAAACACATCCACCTGAGACCCAACTGCAAGGTAACACTGCTATTACTGCTGTTGTACTACAACCACAGGTGTACTGCAGTATTCCTACTACTGAAACCTGCTGGAACTGAAACCCATCAAATTATAACACTGCACTACCTGCAATCGTAGTATTACAGACAATACTACTATTGTAGTGTTACAGACAATATTTCTATCATAATGTTACAGACAATACTGCTATCATAGTGTTACAGACAATACTACTATCATAGTGTTACAGACAATACTACTATCATAGTGTTACAGACAATACTACTATCAGTGTTACAGACAATACTACTATCATAGTGTTACAGACAATACTACTATCATAGTGTTACAGACAATACTACTATCATAGTGTTACAGACAATACTACTATCATAGTGTTACAGACAATACTACTATCAGTGTTACAGACAATACTACTATCAGTGTTACAGACAATACTACTATCATAGTGTTACAGACAATACTAGTATTATAGTGTTACAGACAATACTACTATCATAGTGTTACAGACAATACTACTATCAGTGTTACAGACAATACTACTATCATAGTGTTACAGACAATACTACTATCATAGTGTTACAGACAATACTACTATCAGTGTTACAGACAATACTACTATCATAGTGTTACAGACAATACTACTATCGTAGTGTTACAGACAATACTACTATCAGTGTTACAGACAATACTACTATCATAGTGTTACAGACAATACTACTATCATAGTGTTACAGACAATACTACTATCGTAGTGTTACAGACAATACTACTATCATAGTGTTACAGACAATACTACTATCGTAGTGTTACAGACAATACTACTATCGTAGTGTTACAGACAATACTACTATCAGTGTTACAGACAATACTACTATCATAGTGTTACAGACAATACTACTATCGTAGTGTTACAGACAATACTACTATCGTAGTGTTACAGACAATACTAGTATTATAGTGTTACAGACAATACTACTATCATAGTGTTACAGACAATACTATCGTAGTGTTACAGACAATACTACTATTATAGTGTTACAGACAATACCACTGTAAGAGCCAAATTCATGATTTCATGTGTTATAATAATTTAGTTTAAAAAGATTTATAAAGGTATCTGAAGATAAATAATTTCATTAGGATTTGAAAGAATGTTTAGGTTGAACTATGTAATTTAGTATTGCATTTAAAAGCTGAATAACTTGTCAGAATGTAAGCTTCCAATCAGATGACGTCACGTCAGCGTAATGCCTGCGTGTTGGATTTTTAGTTTAGATTTGAGCTCAGAAGTGTTGGAAGCGATATAGTTTTTTGACCGTGTGAACTCGTAACTCTAAGTTCTCTATTAAACTTTTTTTTTGTTTATGGAAGATTTACTTGTCTCACTCGCGTGTCAATTAATAGTTTCTAAGACTGAACTCAAAATCGTGGTACAGAAGACTCAGAACGGATGGAGTGCCACGACAACCACTATCATAGTGTTACAGACAATACTATCATAGTGTTACAGACAATACTACTATCGTAGTGTTACAGACAATACTACTATCATAGTGTTACAGACAATACTAGTATTATAGTGTTACAGACAATACTACTATCATAGTGTTACAGACAATACTACTATTATAGTGTTACAGACAATACTACTATCATAGTGTTACAGACAATACTATCGTAGTGTTACAGACAATACTACTATCGTAGTGTGGTAAGGCAGGCCACGGGCAGCCTGAAATCGGGGACCCAGGCAGGGGGCAGGGCCTTTAAAAAGGGGTGGGAAGCACACCTGCGCCCTTTCCTAGCGAGCACACCTGAGAGCAGCTGAGGCCAGCCGTGTGGAGACTAATTTGGTGAGCTCTCTCGTTTCTTTTAATACAGTTTTTAAAAGCATGATTTTAGTGTGTCTAGTTTAGTGTTTAGTGTGGCTGTAATGTGTTATTGTAATGTTTTCTTTCTTTTGTATTTTTGAATAGCCTTTGAAGGAACACCACTGTTTTTCCCAGGCCTTTTATATTTACATGTTCCCATTTGTTAATGTATTCATTTAGCGTGGGCTTTTTGTGTTTGATTTGAGCTTGTGGGTTTTTTGTGAGGGGCTGGGTGATAGGGCAGCCATTCTATATTGGCATTTTATTATTGTGTTATGTTGGTCGGTTTGCTGTGCCTGAGTTCATTTTATTTTGTTTGTGTGATTATTTACTGTTTTTTATTTAGCTCCGTTGCCCTCCGCTCTCTGGCCGTGCCGTTTAAGAACCACAGGACTTACTTTTTGATTGTGCACTTTTGATTTAATGTTATTTAGCTCTATTTGTCAATAAAGCTTTTGTTTGGTATTTAGTCCCTGTCTCCAGTTTACTCTGGGTATTGTGCGGGATTTATCACGGGGTCACAGTAGTGTTACAGACAATACTACTATCATATTGTTACAGACAATACTACTATCATAGTGTTACAGACAATACTACTATCGTAGTGTTACAGACAATACTACTATCATATTGTTACAGACAATACTACTATCATAGTGTTACAGACAATACGACTATCGTAGTGTTACAGACAATACTACTATCATAGCGTTACAGACAATACTACTATCATAGTGTTACAGACAATACTACTATCATAGTGTTACAGACAATACTACTATCATAGCGTTACAGACAATACTACTATCATAGCGTTACAGACAATACTACTATCATAGTGTTACAGACAATACTACTATCATAGTGTTACAGACAATACTACTATCATAGTGTTACAGACAATACTACTATCATAGTGTTACAGACAATACTACTATCAGTGTTACAGACAATACTACTATCAGTGTTACAGACAATACTACTATCATAGTGTTACAGACAATACTAGTATTATAGTGTTACAGACAATACTACTATCATAGTGTTACAGACAATACTACTATCAGTGTTACAGACAATACTACTATCATAGTGTTACAGACAATACTACTATCATAGTGTTACAGACAATACTACTATCAGTGTTACAGACAATACTACTATCATAGTGTTACAGACAATACTACTATCGTAGTGTTACAGACAATACTACTATCAGTGTTACAGACAATACTACTATCATAGTGTTACAGACAATACTACTATCATAGTGTTACAGACAATACTACTATCGTAGTGTTACAGACAATACTACTATCATAGTGTTACAGACAATACTACTATCGTAGTGTTACAGACAATACTACTATCGTAGTGTTACAGACAATACTACTATCAGTGTTACAGACAATACTACTATCATAGTGTTACAGACAATACTACTATCGTAGTGTTACAGACAATACTACTATCGTAGTGTTACAGACAATACTAGTATTATAGTGTTACAGACAATACTACTATCATAGTGTTACAGACAATACTATCGTAGTGTTACAGACAATACTACTATTATAGTGTTACAGACAATACCACTGTAAGAGCCAAATTCATGATTTCATGTGTTATAATAATTTAGTTTAAAAAGATTTATAAAGGTATCTGAAGATAAATAATTTCATTAGGACTTGAAAGAATGTTTAGGTTGAACTATGTAATTTAGTATTGCATTTAAAAGCTGAATAACTTGTCAGAATGTAAGCTTCCAATCAGATGACGTCACGTCAGCGTAATGCCTGCGTGTTGGATTTTTAGTTTAGATTTGAGCTCAGAAGTGTTGGAAGCGATATAGTTTTTTGACCGTGTGAACTCGTAACTCTAAGTTCTCTATTAAACTTTTTTTTTGTTTATGGAAGATTTACTTGTCTCACTCGCGTGTCAATTAATAGTTTCTAAGACTGAACTCAAAATCGTGGTACAGAAGACTCAGAACGGATGGAGTGCCACGACAACCACTATCATAGTGTTACAGACAATACTATCATAGTGTTACAGACAATACTACTATCGTAGTGTTACAGACAATACTACTATCATAGTGTTACAGACAATACTAGTATTATAGTGTTACAGACAATACTACTATCATAGTGTTACAGACAATACTACTATTATAGTGTTACAGACAATACTACTATCATAGTGTTACAGACAATACTATCGTAGTGTTACAGACAATACTACTATCGTAGTGTGGTAAGGCAGGCCACGGGCAGCCTGAAATCGGGGACCCAGGCAGGGGGCAGGGCCTTTAAAAAGGGGTGGGAAGCACACCTGCGCCCTTTCCTAGCGAGCACACCTGAGAGCAGCTGAGGCCAGCCGTGTGGAGACTAATTTGGTGAGCTCTCTCGTTTCTTTTAATACAGTTTTTAAAAGCATGATTTTAGTGTGTCTAGTTTAGTGTTTAGTGTGGCTGTAATGTGTTATTGTAATGTTTTCTTTCTTTTGTATTTTTGAATAGCCTTTGAAGGAACACCACTGTTTTTCCCAGGCCTTTTATATTTACATGTTCCCATTTGTTAATGTATTCATTTAGCGTGGGCTTTTTGTGTTTGATTTGAGCTTGTGGGTTTTTTGTGAGGGGCTGGGTGATAGGGCAGCCATTCTATATTGGCATTTTATTATTGTGTTATGTTGGTCGGTTTGCTGTGCCTGAGTTCATTTTATTTTGTTTGTGTGATTATTTACTGTTTTTATTTAGCTCCGTTGCCCTCCGCTCTCTGGCCGTGCCGTTTAAGAACCACAGGACTTACTTTTTGATTGTGCACTTTTGATTTAATGTTATTTAGCTCTATTTGTCAATAAAGCTTTTGTTTGGTATTTAGTCCCTGTCTCCAGTTTACTCTGGGTATTGTGCGGGATTTATCACGGGGTCACAGTAGTGTTACAGACAATACTACTATCATATTGTTACAGACAATACTACTATCGTAGTGTTACAGACAATACTACTATCATATTGTTACAGACAATACTACTATCATAGTGTTACAGACAATACGACTATCGTAGTGTTACAGACAATACTACTATCATAGCGTTACAGACAATACTACTATCATAGTGTTACAGACAATACTACTATCATAGTGTTACAGACAATACTACTATCATAGCGTTACAGACAATACTACTATCATAGCGTTACAGACAATACTACTATCATAGTGTTACAGACAATACTACTATCATAGTGTTACAGACAATACTACTATCATAGTGTAACAGATACTACGATCCATGATACAGTGCTGTCTCACACACCTGCCTGTCTGTTGTGTTTTGTAGAAGCAGCTGTCAGTGAGCCGACGTCTCCAGTGAGTTCAATTCCCTGTAGTCCTGTTCAGCGTGGGGCCGACTGAACTGGATATATATATATATATATATACACACACAGTTTACAGTAAACAATGTGCAGTATACAGTGAGCAGTATACAGTAAACAAGTAAACAGTATGTTTTGTACAGAATACAGTAGATTGTGTACAGTAAACTGTACAGCTGTCTTTCTCTCTCTCTGTCTCTCTCTCTCTTTTTCTATCTCTCTCTCTCTCCCTCTGTTTGTCTATCTCTCTGTCTCTCTCTCTCTCTCTTTCTGTTTGTCTACCTCTCTCTCCCTCTGTTTGTCTATCTCTGTCTATCTCTCTCTCCCTCTGTTTGTCTATCTCTCTCCATCTGTTTGTCTATCTCTCTCTCTCCCTCTGTTTGTCTATCTCTCTCCATCTGTTTGTCTATCTCTCTCTCTCCCTCTGTTTGTCTATCTCTGTCTATCTCTCTCTCCCTCTGTTTGTCTATCTCTCTCCATCTGTTTGTCTATCTCTCTCTCTCCCTCTGTTTGTCTATCTCTCTGTCTCTCTCCCTCTGTTTGTCTATCTCTCTCTCCCTCTGTTTGTCTATCTCTCTGTCTCTCTCTCTGTTTGTCTATCTCTCTGTCTCTCTCTGTCTCTGTTTGTCTATCTCTCTCTCTCTCTCTCTCTCTTCCTCTGTTTGTCTATCTCTCTCTCCCTCTGTTTGTCTATCTCTCTGTCTCTCTCTGTTTCTCTCTCTCTCTCTCTCTTTGTTTGTCTGTCTCTCTGTCTTTAATGTCTTACATGGCTCTCTTGTCCCTCAGCTGGAGGTGGTGGTACATCATGGGAAACTGGACCTCATCATGAATCCAGTGTTTCTCAAACTGATCCAGGTCAAATGGAAACTGTACGGCAGGTAAAGTGTGATTGGTTTGAGTTTGATAGTCATTGCTCTCAGGTACAAGGTCACTGCTCTACCTGTTTTTCTTTCTGAACCTGTCCGTCTGTTCATCTGTCTCTACCAGGTTTGGGGCGTGGCTTCTTCTCATCCTCAACTTCCTGTTCAACGTCTCTTGGACAACCGTCGCCATTTCGATCTCTGCGTACCGAGACTCATCTCGCTACATCCTCCCCCAGGTGACCTGTCTGTCTCTACTTGTCTCCACCTGTCTGTCTGTCTCCCCACCTGTCTGTCTGTATCTTTACCGTCTCTCTGTCTCAGGACTGGTGGCGTGTCCTTCTTGTGGTCCTGGCGCTGCTGTTGACCCTGGAGGAGGTGCTGAGGGAGATACAGGACATACTGCGGTCAAGGAGGAAGCTCCGCCTCTGGCAACGGTGGGCGGAGCTTCGTCTCCAAGACGATCTGAGCTGCTCACATCCCATGTGGCCTCAGGTACAAAAGAAAAAAGATAGGAGGTCAAAGTTCAGTGTGTTAAAAATATCCGGTGTAATAATCAAAATAATAATAATAACGTGTGTGTGTGTGTGTGTGTGTGCTTGTGTGCTTGAAGGAGAGAGTTTTCCTTATGGATCAGAACAAACAGATTCACAGGATGAGAGGAAGCTACAGTCAGGACCTGTGGTAAAACACACACACACACACACACACACACACACACACACACACACACACATGAAATCAATTGTGCTTTTCAAACATATCATTTATTGTTATATAAACAGAAACATGAAAGAAGTAACACGTATGAATAATTCATGTTCCCGTGTCAGGAACGTGTTTGATTGGGTGGTCTACTCTCTGCTGACGGTGTCCTTCAGCGTCCACATGGCCGACGTGCTTCATCCGTCCGTCCGTCTTCACACCACCAGTCTGCGTCTGTTCTCCGTCACGGTCGTCTTCCTGTGGCTGCGACTGATGAAGCACGTCAGAGCGTTCAGGTACTCACTCTCTCTCCCACTCTTTCTCTCACACACACTCTCTCACTCACTCTCTCTCTCATTCTTTCTAGAAATTAGATGAGAAGAAACGTTACCGTTGAAGAAATCACTTGACGAAACTCAGGAAACTAATGTCAAGGACTAAGGGTTCTAAAAGGTTAAAAACCTTTAAGTGATGGTTAAGTTAAGTCATGGATTTGCTGCACTTAATATTTCCATTACTGTTAGCTGTCTACGTCACGGCTCTTTTTCATTTTTCAATGCACAAGGTGAGGGTTGGTTCTTTAAACATTGACGGTGGAGGGATCAAGAGAAGAGAGTGGTCACTGCAGATATGATCGAGCAGAAACAACTTGACATTGTTTTCCTGCAGGAAACGCACAGCGACTCACATAACGAAATAGACTGGGGTTTGTGGTGGAGGGGCCAGCATGTCCTGTCTCATGGGACCAACCGGTCTGCAGGTGTAGCAGTCCTATTCTCACCTGGGCTGGACGTTGACATCATCTCCTCCACAGAGATAGTGACGGGCAGGGCTCTGGTGGTCAGAGCTGTCATACAAAACATTACTTTTGTTCTCATTAACATCTATGCTCCAAACCAGGGCTCCCACAGAACGGGCATCTTCCACAAGCTCAGAGATGTCCTGCAGCAGTGTGATCAGCACAGGTGTGTGGTGTTAGAGGAGGACTGGAAGGGCACCATTGATTACTTATTGGATAGGACAAGGAAGAAACATCACCTACAGTCATCTGCCACCTTATCACAGCTGATTGCAGTCGGGGGTGGTGGACATATGGAGGGTCAAACACCCCCAGGATAGACAGTACACATGGGTGAAGTTGTTAGATGGGAACATTAGGGCAGCCAGGCTGGACAGGGTGTACATGTCACGTAGTTTTAGCAACTGGTTGTTGAGCAGTAACATTTACCCTGTAGGATTTACCGACCACCACTTAGTCACTTTAGATGTGCACCAAATGCAGCTCTTACTGGCACTTTAACATCAAGGTGCTTCAGGACAGTGATTTCTGCCAAAGGTTTGAGGTTTTCTGGGGGATCTGGAGGGAAAAGAAGTGCGATTTTGAGTCCCTGAGTCAGTAGTGGGACATAGGAAAGGCACATATACGGGTCTTTGTACAACAGTTATCAAGTCACTCCACGGGTAAAGTCAAAAAGCTCATTGAGGATTTAGGGAATGAAATCAGGGATTTGAAGCACAGTCTACTCACTCACACCAGGACCGACACTCACAGGCTTCAACAGAAGAAACAACATCTTGTCATGAAGTGGATGTTTCCTGTTTTATTTTGAAGTCCTGTCTTGTGTTTCCTGTGTTCCCTGCACTTCCTGCCCCTGTGATTGTCTGTTGATTGTCTGCCCTGTGTGTTGATTGTTCCCTGCTGTTTCCAATCACCTTAACCTTGTATTTAAGCCCTGTTTATCTCCTGTCCCCTTGTCGGATTGTTTGTTGTGTTAACGCTGTGTCACCTGTGAGTAAGTCAGTTTTGAGCCTTGCCTTGTTTCTTTCCTAAGGGAACGAGCTAAGGGAGCTCTGGTTAGGTCGAGGTTCACCACTGTGAGGGACATGGATGCTCCTACCTCCTATTTTTTCCATCTCTTGGGCAAAAAAAATGGTGTGTCTCCGCCTCCCTGGTGGTACGATGACGACTGACCTGATTGAAATGAGGCAACATGCCGTAAGTTTCTACAGCGCCCTCTTGAGGAAGGACAACCACAGGGAGAGTGTTGACAAGCCTTTAGGACCTTCCTCAGCTGGGCCCCGAGGACAGAGCTGTCCTGGACGCCAACATCTCCCTGGAGGAGCTGACCGCTGCTGTGGGTCAGATGGCTGCTGGCAGAGCTCCAGGACTGGACAGATTACCTGCAGACTGAAATGTTTGGGAGCTGACCTGTGGGAGGTGCTGCAGGAGTGTTCGCCGACTGGCCTTTTACCGACGACATGTCGGCATGCGATATTTTCACTGTTACCCAAAACAGGAGATTTGTCCTTACTGGAAACCGGTGGCGTTGTTATGCACAGACTATAAACTTATTTCCAAGGTGCTCGCCAACCGACTCAAGAACCTTCTAGAGCACATGTGTCAAACTCAAGGCCCGCGGGCCAGATGTGGCCCGCCATGTCATTTTATGTGGCCCGCGACGGCTTGGAAGGCATGATCACCACCGTGGACCCGTTTTCAGTCGGTCGCGGACCCGCTTTCGGTTCGTCGCGGACCTGTTTTCAGTCGGTCGCGGACCCGTTTTCAGTCGGTCGCGGATCCTTTTCCGGTTCGTCGCGGATCCTTTTCCGGTTCGTCGCGGACCCGTTTTCGGTTAGTCGCGGACCCGTTTTCGGTTCGTCGCGTACCCGTTTTCAGTGGGTTGCGGACCTTTGCATGGGCAATATAAAAATATTGTGCTTTTATTTTGAAGGGAATTTTGAATGCAGCAGAGTGGTCTATTCACACTCCTCAGTGCTGCGTTCACAACACACTTGCATGAGTTTACACACGCACTATTTGTGATAGTTCACTTCATTCCCGAACTTTTTTTATGTTTGTGCATGAAAGCACTGCTGAGTCTGTTAAAAAAGGCTGAAGTTATAAAATGATTATGTGTGTTGTATTACTTTGTGTCCTTAAGATGCACTTTGGGGTTTTTAATTGAGTGTTAAAGGGAATATTTCAAACTAGTTTTTTTGTGTTGGCATGTGAGATTCTGTACCATTTCAGGCTCAAACTGCACCATCTTTTCATTATATCCATTTGAGAAGTTGAACATGTTCCTTGCTTTGGATCTCGGTTCATTCAGGGGTGATGGTGCAGCCAGACCAGTAGAACCACTGTCCCAGACCACATGCATGTTCTTATTGGCTAGTTATGTCCTTCTCAACTGAGCGGAGAAGCGTTACAGCGGTCTTTACGTGCCGTGCTTTCTGCAGCGCATCAGGCTGCGAGTCCAGCTGCTGCTGTCTGCTCACCTCCACCCCTCCCCCACAGGCCAGCGCGCCACGGAGACATGGTCCGTTTTATACGGCATAACGAACGCACATCAGACCCACGGGACTCATGTGACATATAGGGTTCTGCTGCCAGCCTCCTGCCAGCTTCCTGCATGGAGCCCCTCTGCAACAGGGGGGCTTTTTTTAGACAAACTGCTAGTCAAGTATCAAGCACCAAGGCAAGTTATTTGCTAGCATTTAAATTAGCAAAAGCCAGCAAGCCTTTCTCTGAAGGGGAGTTTTTGAAAGAATGCATGGTAGAGACAGCAGGTCTCTTGTGTCCAGAGAGCAAAAACAAATTCGAAAAATGTAGTTTATCACGCAGGACAGTGACTCGGCGTGTAGAACTAATTGACGAAGACTTAGCCAGCGAGTTAAACAAAAAAGCTGAGTCATTTAAGTTATATTCGTTAGTAAGTAATGTAAGTTCTCTTTACTTTTTAGTTATTGGCTTTTACTTATAATTTATATTGGTTCACACAAACACTCTCTATCCATCTGATACTGGCCCGGCCCGTCTGTCAAATTTTAAAAGTCAATGTGGCCCCTGAGCCAAAAAGTTTGCCCACCCTTGTTCTAGAGACTATAATCCACAGAGACCAGTCGTTTTGCATACCAGATAGATCCATCATGGATAATATTTTTCTCACCTTTGTAAACTGTATAATATTGATGTTGAGGTTATATCTTTAGATCAAGAGAAGGCTTCTGATAGGGTCGATCATGATTTTCTTTTTTCCACTTTAAGGGCTTTTGGTTTTGGTGAAGGGTTTGTGTGACTGTTAGGGTTGATGTATAAGGAAGCTTCTTGTCTGCTGAAGATTGGTGCCACACCGAGCTGTCCGGTTCAGGTCCAGAGAGGCATCAGACAGGGATGTCCTCTCTCTGGACAGCTATATTGTCATTGAGCGTCTTCTGAACAGGTTGAAATCCCGTCTGTCAGGTCTCATGTTACTTGGGCTGCCTTAGCGGCCCTCGCTGGTGGTGTCTGCATATGCTGATGACATTAATGTGTTTGTCAAAGAGCAGAGGGATGTCAATGTCCTAGGAAGCAGTTTTGGTTGAAAGGGCATCTTCAGCAAAGGTAAACTGGGGGAAAAGTGAAGCTTTGCAGGTTGGGCAGTGGTTAAACACCAAAGCTACCAGGAAACCTCAGATGGGGAAGGCATGGCTTGAAGATTCTGTTTTTTGTTTGTTTTGGGAACAGAGGAGTTCCCAAAACAGAGCTGGGAGGGTGCTATGGAGACTTAGAGACTCTGGGGAGGAAAGCAGCGTACCAGGTCGTTGTGAAGGTCTCTAACTTGCGTTCTCTGACAGGGTGAGGGTGTCGAGTTTTTTTTTTGGTAGGGGATCAACCCCGGGAGGCTGTTGGTGGTCCCTGTACAACCCCCTGTAGACAAACAGACAGGAGACCTCCAATGGAGGATTGTACATGGGGCCATAGCTACAAACAGGTATCTGGTGCACCTCGAGCCTGGCTCAGGAGACGGCTGTCCTTTCTGCTCTGAGACAGAAACCGTCCATCTGTTTGTTGAGTGCTCCAGACAAAGAAAAAAAACATGTATACCCACTAATGAATTTCATTTCAGGACTGGCCAAACTAGCAATTTGGAAAACAAGGAAAACCTGGGTGAAGGGTCAGAGGGTGCGATCTGGATGCTTACGGCTCGCCTCAGCGGGAGTTTGTTTTTTACAGACTGACAAAAAAACACAGAACTCTGTGAACATTTGGGCTGTGAAGGACGTTCTGTGTTCAGTCAGAGACAATGCTCTGGTTTTAAACGTGTGATTTGTGCTTTTTTTTCTTCTTTACTTTAAACTGAATTGATTTAGTAATAAATATACTAGTCTCGTCCGTTCTTTCTTTCACTCACTAACGTTCTCACTCACTCACTCACTCACTCTCTCACTCACGCTCTCACTTATTCACTGGTTATTTTTCACTGCAGGTTGATGGGTCCGTTCATTGTCATGTTGGGAAACATCATCGGGGACGTAATGTGTTTCCTGTTCCTCTACGCCGAGATCTTCATCCCCTACGCCTGCAGCTTCTGGATCATATTTGGAGGTTTGTTTGTTCAAAGTATTTCACTTTTTCACTGATACATCAACCTTAATATTACTGATACAATAACGTTATTACTGATACATCAAAATTATTAACATTATTACCGATACATCAAAATTATTAACATTATTACCGATACATCAAAATTATTAACATTATTACCGATACAATAACATTAACATTATTACTGATATATCAACATTTTTAATATTATTACTGACACAATAACATTAACTATTACTGATACAATAATATTATTCACTTTATTACTGATACATCACCATTATTACTAAATATTGACATTAACATTATTACTGATGCATCAACATTATTAACATTATTACTGATGCATCAACATTATTAACATTATTACTGATACATCAACATCATTTACATTATTACAGATACAATAACAATATAAACATTATTACTGATACATCAACATTATTACTAAATATTGACATTCACATTATTACTGATGCATCAAAATTATTAACATTATTACTGATACATCAACATTATTTACATTATTACTGATACAATAACAATGTAAACATTATTACTGATACATCAACATTATTAACATTATTACTGATACAATAACATTATTAACTTTATTACTGATACATCAACATTAATATTACTGATACAATAACATTATTACTGAGACATCAACATTATTAACATTATTACTGATACAATAGCATTATTAACAATTACTGATACAATAACATTATTCACTTTATTACTGATACATCAACATTAATATTACTGATACAATAACGTTATTACTGAGACATCAACATTATTAACATTATTACTGATACAATAGCATTATTAACTATTACTGATACAATAACATTATTCACTTTATTACTGATATATCAACATTATTATTGTTAGTCCATGATAAATGGACTAATTGATAAATGGACCTATTGATAAATGGACTAATTTATTAATTTACTTATTGATAAATTGACTAATTGCTTAATTGACTCATTGATAAATTGACTAATAGACTACTTGTTAAATTGACTAATTGATTAGTCTCTCCAGGCTCCTCCTCAGTTCCCAGCATGCAGTCTGTCTCCGGCCTGCTGTTCAGTCTGTACCGCATCACTCTGGTGGACGAGTACGAGTATGCTGCCATGGCAACAGTGGATGCCGTTATGGCTCCTCTACTTTGTGGGACATTTCTGGCTGCGTCCTCAATCCTGTGTGTCAACCTGCTAATAGCCCTGCTCACGGACACCTTCCAGAGGTCAGTGGCATCACCTGGTCTATATATATATATATATATATGGGGTGCAGAACCCCTACAACTGAGCCCTAGTTATGTGTTCAGGTGATCCTATGAACCCATAATCAGTATCAGACCCATTTGATGTCAATATACAAAAGATTCAGCAAAGTCTGAACTTCATAGTCAAAAGCATATAATATGTGAATCAAGAAACACAATGCCACCATAAACATTAGCATAAAAGCTCGACGGTTTTTGAATCCTTAGAGCCTACAGAGATGCGGGCGGCCACCGGTAACCATGAAGGGCACGGAGCAGCAGAGTAGTGTGGGGGAATTACCGCGGACGCGACAAAATATTATTATGTTGTAGCGTTTCTCTGCAGTTTGACAGCGGGCAGAGTGGTGAGCATACTCGAATACCCCCCCACCTGTTCAAGGCTTTCGGACTGTCGGACTCCGAGCGGGCTCGCCGGCCTCGACGACAACAAGCTGTCGGAGCTGATGGATAAAATGCTAGCTCTCCTGGGGAGGAACAAGCCGGACTTTCTGTTCATTGAACTGTTTCTGCAGCAGCTACTGTCGCAAGTGCGGTCCGCTTTGGCCAACACCAGCTGGCCGAAGAGGCAGATACGTTTTTTGTGGCCGGCCAACAACACTGCACAACCAGCGCAAGCCGCAGCATGGCTACCGGCAGAGACCGCGGTTGTCGCGGCAGCAGCAGCGAGTCAACGCCAGGGATCCGCCGGCCTGTGTTTTTACCACAGCAAGATGGGAAAGATAAGATAAGATACTCCTTTATTAGTCCCGCAGTGGGGAAATTACAGGATTACAGCAGCATTGCTCAGTACGTAAAGATAAAAAAATCAAGTAATATAAATAAACAGTAATAAACAGCAACAAAACATAATAAAATAAACAGTAAAGAAGAAATTGAATGTACAGTAGAATATTGAATATACAAATTACAAAATATTACAAAATATTGCACCAGGATGGATTCAAGTGACCAGAATATTGAATATACAAATTACAAAATATTACAAAATATTGCACCAGAATGGATTAAAGAGTGACCAGAGTGATAAAAAAAAGTGTTCAAGTATTGAGAGTCCAGAATGTTTGTGGGCTACTGGGAGGTCAGCTTGTTGTGCAGCCTGACCGCAGCAGGGAGGAAGGACTTGCGGTACCTCTCCTTCACACACCGGGGGTGAATCAGCCGGTGGCTGAAGGAGCTGTGCAGAGCTGCCAGGGTGTCCTGCATGGGGTGGGAGGCGTGATTCATCAGGGATGAGAGCTTGGCCATCATCCTCCTGTCTCCCACCACCTCCACAGTATCCAGAGGACACCCCAGCACGCTGCTGGCCTTCTTTAACAGTTTGTCCAGTCTCCTCCTGTCAGCTGCCGTGATGCTGCTGCACCAGAAGACCACTCCATAGAAGATGGCTGATGCCACCACAGAGTCAAAGAAGGTCTTCAGGAGTGCTCCCTGCACCCCAAAAGACCTCAGTCTCCTCAGCAGAAAGAGTCTGCTCTGTCCCTTTTTATAAAGTGCATGTGCGTGGTCGGACCAGTCCAGTTTATTGTTCAAGTGAACACCCAGGTACTTGTAAGATGTCACCATCTCAATGTCCAGTCCCTGGATGCTCACTGGTAGCGGAGGAGAGCGTTTGCCCCGGCGGAAGTCCACCACCAGCTCCTTGGTCTTACTGGAGTTTATCTGGAGGCGGTTCCACTGGCACCATCCTAAAAAGTCCTGATTAAGTTCCCTGTACTCCCTGTCATCATCGGCAGAGATGAGGCCGACGATTGCAGAGTCGTCAGAGAACTTTTGCAGGTGGCAGTTGGCAGAGTTGTGTTTAAAGTCCGAGGTGTAAATGGAGAACAGGAATTGAGCCAGAACGGTTCCCTGTGGAGCCCCCGTGCTGCAGGACACCCGATCTGACTCACACTCCCGTATCCACACATACTGTGGACGGTTGGTGAGGTAGTCCAGGATCCATGCAGTGAGGTGGTGGTCCACCCCGGTCTGCTCCAGCTTGTCCCTCAGAAGCAAAGGCTGAATGGTGTTGAAGGCACTGGAGAAGTCGAAAAACATGACCCTCACAGTGCTTCCAGCCTTTTCCAGGTGAGAGAGGCATCTCTGTAGCAGGTAGATGACGGCGTCATCCACCCCGATGCCAGACTGGTAGGCAAACTGAAGTGGGTCCAGGGATGAGCTCACCAGGGGGCGGAGATGGGCAAGGACCAGCCTCTCCAGGGTCTTCATCAGGTGGGATGTTAATGCCACCGGCCTGTAGCCGTTGAGGTCCTTGGGCCGCGGGGTCTTTGGTACTGGCACCACGCAGGATGTCTTCCATAGCTGTGGTACTTTCCCCAGCCTCAAGCTCAGGTTGAAGACGTGCTCGGCTATCCCGCACAGCTGGTCTGCGCAGGATTTTAGGAGCCTTGAGCTGATGCCGTCTGGACCTGTGGCCTTCCTCACCTTGATCCTCCTCAGTTCCTTCCTCACCTGGTTAAGGGTCACACTGGGGGGAGTGGAGCTGTGAGGTGTTGGAGTGGGGGTGGGTTGCTGGTCATGGAGTGCTGAGTCGTAGAGGTGTGGAGGGGAGCCGAGTGCTGTGAGAAGGGGGGAGGTGGAGGGGGGGGAGGGTAATCCACAGGGGGTGCAGACGATGGGGGTTGCAGCAGCAGGGAGGAATGGGTGGGGGGAGGGGTGGATGTCTGATCAAATCTGTTAAAAAATCTGTTCAGATCATTCACCCACTTTTGGTCCCCCTCAGGCTGTTGGTTGAGCCCCTTGAACCCAGAAATGGCCTTCCAGACCCCGCTGGTGTTGTTCTGCTGCAGCTGGTCCTCCATCTTCGTCCTGTAGACGTCTTTCCCCTCCCTGATCTTCATCCTCAGCTCCCTCTGCACAGTCCTCAGCTCCTCCTTGTTGCCAGATCTAAAGGCCCTCTTCTTCTCCTTGAGGAGGGACTTTATCTCTGGAGAAATCCAGAGTTTACCATTTGAGAAACACTGTACAGTCCTGGTGGGTACGGTGTTCTCAACACAGAAGTTGATATAATCCGTGATGCAGTCAGTGAGACCGTCGATGTCTTCCCCATCCTGGGGAGTTCATCCCCAAGGTCACAGACCCATGGTCTGCGACACAACAGCGGGCCACTCTCCTGGAAAAAGCCAGGGTGTTCACACCTGTGCCTACATCGCGGCGTGTGTGTGTGTGTGTGTGTGTATATTAGGGCTGGGCAGTATGGCCAAAAATTCATATCACGGTATTTTGTAAGATTCTGTCGGTTTCACGGTATATCACGGTATTAACATTAATTTATTGACGCCGAAAAGGACCTGCGGCCACCTGAACAGCTGTTCACCGCTCGCTGTTCACCACTAGCTGGCCAACTCCCTCGCAACTGCCCAGCAAGCTGTGAACACATCTTTTCCGACTATACCTTGAATAAAGGAAGTAGCACTTTAGTAGCACTGAAACGGCTCTTACTGATAGCACTTTGTAGTTGAACTTTTTGTCGAAATTGTACCTTCGTGATTCTTGTTCTGATTCTTGTTGTAAACCGTAGAATGCACTTATTGTAAGTCGCTTTGGATAAAAGCGTCAGCTAAATGAAATGTAATGTAATGTAATGAACAGCCGTTTGTGTGGCCTGACTTCAGGTCTGTCTCTTCCGGGTTTTTTTTTCACCTGCATTCCCCTGGGTCCTAAGTCCCTCCAGGTTCAGCTTCTTTGCAATACATCGTTTTCTAAACTACGTCGGACTTTTCAAACCCTCCAGCCAGCAGACACAGCTCCTCTCTGGGCAACACGTTGTGTTGGTGCGTCTCTGCTCTCTCTTGTTCCTCCTGCATCGCTCTTTTCCGTTTTTTAATGTAGCGACGGAGTTTCTTCTTTCTGTGATAGTGGGGGGCTGTACCCAGCATGCAGTTCGGCGGAGTAAATTTAATAAATGTACAATTATTAGTGTTACAAATTGTTTATGTGTCACAAACTGTTGTTTTTTGGTGTTGTGCCTTGTTAAAGAGCGTTAGTTGCGGGTTATTAATTGTTATAAAATTAAAACCATGACTCAACGCACGTAACACACGTAGCTCCGACCGCTTCGCCAGTGACTACGGCTGGGCACCGGTGTGCCGGTATGTGAAAAAGTCATACCGTACATAAATTTGACACCGGTATACCGGTTGAAACGGTATACCGCCCAGCCCTAATGTATATTTATATATATATTTATATCTGTATATACAGGGTTCATGATAACTCCCAGGCTAACGCTGTGATGCAACAGGCATCCGTCATCCTGCAGGTGGAGGAATCCATGCCCCTCCTCCGTCGTTTCTATGACAACCAGTACATCTCAAACCACTGTGCTCCTCTGGCCGACGCCTACAACGATGACATCACCACTAACTCCCGTTACCATGGCGAGATGGGCCGCATCACTGCGCAGATTAAAGTTTGTGTCTGGAGAATATTATTTTATTATTATATTATAATTATTATTAATATTATATTAGTGTGTGTGTGTGTGTGTGTGTGTGTGTGTGTGTGTGTGTGTGTGTGTGTGTGTGTGTGTGTGTGTGTGTGTGTGTGTGTGTGTGTGTGTGTGTGTGTGTGTGTGTGTGTGTGTGTGTGTGTGTGTGTGTGTGTGTGTGTGTGGTAGGAGACCCTGGATCAGTTTGTGGTCCTGCAGAGAGACATGGAGACAGCTGGAGGTTCTGGGTGAGTTTCTTAATGTTCTAAATTAACAGGTGCAGCTCTTACATTTGTACTTCTCCCTACCAGAGTCCATACAAACCAGAACAGAGACCAGATCTTGAACCAGGAACAGAACAAGAACCAGGAGCTCCAGGCTATCCGAGCAGAGCTGAAGCAGCTCCGGACTCTGGTCCAGCAGCTGGTGGAGAACCAGACTCCGGTCCAGTAGCTGTTGGAGAACTGGACTCCGGTCCAGCAGCTGAAGAACCGGACTGAGGACCATGAAATGAAACAATAATAAATGAAAAAATTCTGTGTTTCATGGTGTACTTTAGTTTTTAAAGGTATTATTGAATTTATACTTCATGTACTTCTTGCCTTTCTTCTCTGTTGGACTAAACTACAAAATACTGAGACACATAGTGGAAAGTACATTTACTCAAGTTCTAAATATATCTCTGAGGTACTTATCGTACTCTTTACTGTACTGCATCTCAGATGTACATATTGTACTTATTACTGTACTACATCTCAGAGGTACATATATTTTTCAGCTTTTGAATCAACTAATAAATTCAGATTTCTGATTTTAGATCATATAAATTCACTAAAATGAGCTCCACCTTTATCAGCTGCAATATTAAAGTGATGAACACATTGATTAATCATGAATCTATACATATACGATCCGATTGTGAGCTGACAATCATGTGTCTGGCTTTGATTGATGTAGATTTGTTTTAAAGGTGAACCGATACGATTATAATATAAAGACGGCCTAATACACAGTGAGATAACACCTCTTCACCACCGTCTGGTCCATTATCAACTAATGGAAGATACACAATCATAGTTCTTGTAACTTATTGACTCTTCTCCCTGATAAATGCGAGTTTTCCCAGAGTAAAGGTTTAGTTTACCCAGAGTTCCGAGTTAGATATCTCTGAGTTCAAGTTTGGTTAACTCAGAGTTTAGGTTTAGTTTAATCAGAGTTCAGGGTCAGTTAACTCAGAGTTCAGTGTTAGGGGATGGGATGTTGTGTATATTCATTGTATTTTAATACTTTATACACAGTTTTATTAAACATGTCCATATATTTGTACTGATGTTGTGTTTATTAATTGTAATTTATTGTATAAAGTCTTAATAAAATGTCTGGTTAAGTGACTGACAGGAGGCTTCTTGTCTTCCTGGTGTGTGAACCCGCCCTGTCAGCGGTTGGTGACTTCCGGTTCCGGGTTCTTCTCCGTGCAGCAACAGAGCAGCAGGAGGAAGATGGCGGCGGCCCAGTCTGACAGAGACCCTCCGTCTCTTCTGTGTACAGAGTTCCTGCACTTCTCCGCCAAAGACACCGCTCTGGTGAGAGTCCTCTCGAGCTGTCCGTTACCCCTCCCCCTCACCTGTCACCTGTCACTACGTCACAGCGCGAGCGCTCACCTGCTTAATCTGCTCGAGAAGCTAATGCTAACGTTAATGCGCGGAGTGATCTGCAAAACACCTGGATGAGTAACGCGTCCGCTCAATATTGAACGTGTATTTAATGTGTATTTATTGTTTTTTTATGTCTATTTAATGATTATTTCTTATTTATTTAACGTGTTTTAATGTTTATTTCATGTCTATATGATGTTTATTTCATGTTTATTTAACATTTATTGGACCTCTATTAACGTGTATTAAATGTTTATTGAATCTGTATTTCATGTTATTTAATGTTTAATAAATGTGTATTCATTGTTTATTTAATATCTATTTAAGGTGTATTCAATGTCTATTGAATGTGTTTTAACGTGTTTTTACCGTGTGTTTACCGTGTATTTAACGTGGATTAAATGTTTATTGAATCTGTATTTAATATGTATTTATTGTTTATTTAACATCTATTTAAGCTGTATTCAACGTCTATTGAATGTGTTTTTTAACGTGTATTTAAAGTGTATTTAATGTTTATTTATCTCCTTCCCCTCCCAACCCTCCTCAGCGATGGCTGGCGGCGGCCGACCTGCAGCAGGAGGTGTCCCATCACCTGGCCGTGTACGTACCCAGAATCCTTTGCTTGGGGCCGAGTGGGGGGAGCAGCAGGGAGGAGCAGAGGGAGGACCTGGCCTCTCAGCTGCTCCTCCTGGCTCCTCTGGAGTGGCTCCTGCTGGGGGAGGAGCCGGCTACTGGCCTGCACCTCCTGCAGGAGAACAACCAGCCGTCACCGCTGTGTGGACACGTGTTCAAGGTGGGAGAGCCCACCTACTCCTGCAGGTAACTTATATACAAACACATATACATGTGTGTGTGTGTGTGTATATATATATATATATATATATATTATACACACACAAAATCTAACAGTGCCACCACTAAGGGCTACACAAGAAGCAGGGCAAAATATCAGACAAGTTAAATGTGTAATTGTTGGGAAATGTATCGGCTAATTTAAGTGCCTCATCATTCCAATCAATCACATTATATTCTTTAAATGTGCCTGCTGGCAGTCGGCTTAAGTATATGCATCATCAAATGAGATCTTATAGCGAAAATAATTATCTCAACTCTTTCAGAATAAGTAGATAAAAACGAGCCCCAAGAGGATTTAATTGATACGAATTAATAGATACTTCAAAATCTGAATCAGAACCGTTTATTGCCATGTTTGTTTACACATTCAAGTAATTTGTCCTGGCGGGACGTGCATAACATTTAACAATAAACATTTAACAATAAACAGAGTGCAATAAATGTGAATGAGTGAATTCATATTTACAATGAACACTAGAATAGAAAATAAAAAAATTGAAGTTACGAAAAATGTAAGTAAAAAAGAAGAAGGAAAAAGTGTGAAAGTGGCGAGTGTATTTAAATATGAGGCATGGGGGTGTGTGTCCAGTGGGAAATTGTCTGGGGGTGACAGAGTCAGTCAGTCGGGGACCCGGGCTCTGTTAGGGGGACCCGGGCTCTGTTAGGGGGACCCGGGCTCTGTTGATGAGCCCGACTGCAGACGGGAAGAAACTGTTTTTGTGGCGTGAGGTCTTGGTCCTGATGGACCGCAGCCTCCTGCCAGAGGGGAGGGACACCAACAGTTCGTGTCCAGGGTGAGAGGGATCAGCTACAATCTTCCTCTTCAGGGTCCTTGAAGCAAACAAGTCCTGGAGGGACGGCAGATTGCAGCCAATCACCCTCTCAGCAGAGCGAATGATGCGCTGCAGCCTGGCCTTGTCCTTGGCAGTGGCTGCAGCGTACCAGACGGTGATGGAGGAGCAGAGGATGGACTCGATGATGGCAGTGTAAAAGTGCACCATCATTGTCTTTGGCAGGTTGAATTTCCTCAGCTGCCTCAGGAAGAACATCCTCTGCTGCACCTTCTTGGAGATGGAGCTGATGTTGAGCTCCCACTTGAGGTCCTGAGTAATAATAGAGCCCAGGAAGCAGAAGGACTCCACAGCTTTGACGGGGGAGTCACACAGGGTGAGAGGGGCTGGTGGGGCTGAGATCTTTCTGAAGTCCACAACCATCTCCACTGTCTTCAGAGCGTTGAGCTCCAGGCTGTTTTGGCTGCACCAGGTCACCAGGTGGTCAGTCTCCCACCTGTAGGCGGACTCGTCCCCACCAGAGATGAGTCCAATGAGAGTGGTGGTGACAAAAGAGGCTCTTCCTTTGAGTTTATTTACCATTGTACTGTTAGAAAATCATGGTTTCGGCGATCAACGCTTCCCCCTTTTGAAGTAGGACGGACACGCGCAATTATCCTGATTACTGACGAGATTGTTTGAGCGCGGATCAGCCTTTGAGAGACCGATAGGGTTGGGGTTAGGGTTGGGGTTGGTGATCTGTTTGAGCCCCTCCAGACCGACGCAGAATCACTTGCTGAGAGCTGGTGTTGCAGTTTCTCAGAGTACAGTCGTTTAGCGTCCCTCTCCGCCCTGCTAAACCTGTATTTTGACTCTGTGTACAAGTCCTTGTCCTCACTCCTGAACGCCTGGTCCTTTTGCAGCCGTAGTTTTCTGAGTTCCGCTGTAAACCAGGGTTAGGGTTGTTGTAGCTCACCCTGGTGCTGGTTGGAACACAGCTGTCTTCACAGAAGCTGATGTAGGAAGTCACAGCCTCTGTGTACTCATCCAGACTGATGGTAGCAGTCCTGAAGACATCCCAGTCAGTACAGTCCAAGCACGCCCGAAGATCCTCCAGAGCCTCACTGGTCCACTTCTTGAACTTCCTCACCACAGGAATCAGATGGACCATGACGTGGTCTAGAGAGTTCTCTCTGGTTGGGCCTTTAATAAACTGTCTGTCTTTAAGGAGTTAGGTTTTCTTTGAAGGACAATAACTTAGGAGTCCGGGTAGGTCCGCCCCACACAGCTTATATGTTCGGCAAGTGTCTGCTGTGCTACCTGCACGTTGCCCTGCGGTGGCATGTAAACACCGACCAGGATTAAATAAAGTGTGTGTGTGTGTGTGTGTGTGTGTGTGTGTGTGTGTGTGTGTGTGTGTGTGTGTGTGTGTGTGTGTGTGTGTGTGTGTGTGTGTGTGTGTGTGTGTGTGTGTGTGTGTGTGTGTGTGTGTGTGTGTGTGTGTGTGTGTGTGTGTGTGTGTGTGTGTGTGTGTGTGTAGGGAGTGTGCAGCTGATCCCACTTGTGTTCTGTGCATGAAGTGTTTCCTGGGAAGCATTCATAAAGAACATCGATACAGGGTGAGTACACACACACACACACACACACACACACACACACACACACATGTATTTACAATGTGTGTGTTGTAGATGACTACGTCAGGAGGTGGAGGTTTCTGTGACTGTGGAGACGCTGAAGCCTGGAAGAAAGGTCCTTACTGCCAGCAGCACACACCCCCCCCCACCGCCCAGGAGGCAGAGGAGGTGAGACAAGTTCTCCAGCTGTCTGTCTCGCTACCTGTCTTTTTCATTTTTATTTTGTATAGCCCCAAACAAATACAAATTGTCCTCTGAGGACTTTACAATCTGTACACATAGACATCCTGTTCCAGGACCTCACATCAGATCAGGAAAAACTCCCAAAAAATAGTAAAAACTCTTTCATAGGGGAAAAAAGTTAAGAAACCTTCATGAGAACAACAGAGGAGGATCCCTCTCTCGGATGGACAGAAGCAATAGATGTCATGTGACCAGAATCAACCTAACAGAGTTACAGCACATTCAATGAATATGACAGAAGTTATTCATGTAATGAGTAGTAGGCATGGACCACGATCCAGATAACCACGATCCATGAAGCAGACGGAGGTAGAGATGAGGGGCATCAGCAGGGCCACCATGGCAGGGAGCAGGACCGGATCCAGACAGCCACGATCCATGAAGCTTGAGGAGAGGAAGCACAGAGGCTCCCGAGAGGAAGTAGAGTTAGTAATGTGCATTAAAGAGACATTAATTCATCCAGAAGGATAGAGAGGAGAAAATGAGAGAGAAGAGGAGAGAGGAGCTCATTGTATCCTAAGATGTCCCCCAGCAGTCTAGGCCTATAGCAGCATATCTAGGGGCTGGACCAGGGCTGACCTGAACCAGCCCTAACTATAAACCTGAACCAGCCCTAACTATAAACCTGAGCCAGCCCTAACTATAAACCTGAGCCAGCCCTAACTGTAAACCTGAGCCAGCCCTAACTATAAACCTGAACCAGCCCTAACTATAAACCTGAGCCAGCCCTAACTGTAAACCTGAGCCAGCCCTAACTATAAACCTGAACCAGCCCTAACTGTAAACCTGAGCCAGCCCTAACTATAAACCTGAACCAGCCCTAACTGTAAACCTGAACCAGCCCTAACTATAAACCTGAACCAGCCCTAACTATAAACCTGAGCCAGCCCTAACTATAAACCTGAGCCAGCCCTAACTGTAAACCTGAACCGGCCCTAACTATAAACCTGAGCCGGCCCTAACTATAAACCTGAACCAGCCCTAACTATAAGCACTATCAAAGAGAAAAGTCTTAAGTCTACTCTTAAATGAGGTGACTGTGTCTGCCCCCCGGACTGAAAGTGGAAGCTGGTTCCACAGAAAAGGAGCTTGATAACTGAAGGCTCTGGCCCCCACCCTACTTTTTAAGCATAACATGTCCTGTCTCTCTCCACCTGTCTGTCTGTATAACGGGTCCTGTCTGTCTCTCTACCTGTCTGTCCCTCCAGGATCCTATCTCTGTGCTGCCTGCTGACATGGTTGCTCGTGGTTTCAACATCTTCTCCATCCTCCTGAAGTACGCTGTGGACATGCTGACCTGGGACCAGCAGGACCAGCTGCCTGCAGGACTGGAGCCCCCGTACGCGCACACGCACGCACGCGCACACACACACACACGCACGCACACATTAAAACACTGTGTGTGTGTGTGTGTGTGTGTGTGTGTGTGTGTGTGTGTGTGTGTGTGTGTGTGTGTGTGTGTGTGTGTGTGTGTGTGTGTGTGTGTGTGTGTGTGTGTGTGTGTGTGTGTGTGTGTGTGTGTGTGTGTGTGTGTGTGTGTGTGTGTGTGTGTGTGTGTGTGTGTGTGTGTCGAGCAGCAGCAGAGAGGACACGTACTACTGCATGCTGTTTAATGATGAGGTCCACACGTACGAGCAGGTGATCTACACGCTGCAGAAAGCCGTCAGCTGCAGCCAGAAAGAGGCCGTCAGCTTCGCCACGACCGTGGACAGAGACGTAGGTGCTCCACCTGTACCTCACGCATGTCTGTGTGTGTGTTGCTAAGTGTGTGTGTGTGTGTGTGTGTGTGTGTGTGTGTGTGTGTGTGTGTGTGTGTGTGTTGCAGGGCAGGAAGTCAGTTCGGTATGGAGACTTCCAGTTCTGTGACCAGGCCAAGTCTGTAATAGTGGTGAGTGTGTAACATCACAGAGACATGCAGGAGAAGGTGAATATGCTCAGTGACATCATGTGACCACCCCACGCCCCCACAGAGGAACACCAGCCGCCAGTCCAAGCCCCTCCGGGTTCAGGTGATGCACTCGTCTGTCGTTGCTCACCAGTGTTTCGCTCTGAGGGCTCTCAGCTGGTTGGGTCAAATCATTCAGTACTCTGGTAAGTCTGGCACTAATTACCCATAATCCTTCACTTCATTACCCATAATTCCTCACTGTGTGTGATGCGATGTGTCCCTGTTGCAGACGGCCTGAGGAGGGTCCTGTGTGAGGTTGGCCTGCAGAAAGGTCCAGAAGGAGAGTACTCGTCTCTGGTGGACAAGCTGATGCTCAACGACTCCAAGATGTGGAAAGGTACGGAGTGTATACTTGTATACAGAGTATATAATACTTATATACTGAGTATATACTTATATACTGAGTGTATACTTGTATACATAGTATATAATACTTATATACTGAGTGTATACTACTTATATACTTATATACAGAGTATATACTACTTATACATTGTGTATATACTATTTATATACTGAGTATATACTATTTATATACTCAGTATATACTATTTATTATTTATATTACTTATATACAACTTATATCCCCCCCGAATTTAATTTTCTTTATAACGCCAGATCACAACAGCAGTTATGTAAGGAACTATGTACATCTTCTTACACACTTCCCTGAACAAGTTACCCTGAACAAGTTACCCTGAACAAGTTACCCTGAACAAGTTACCCTGAACAGGTTACCCTGAACAGGTTACCCTGAACAGGTTACGCTGAACAGGTTACGCTGAACAGGTTACGCTGAACAGGTTACCCTGAACAAGTTACCCTGAACAGGTTACCCTGAACAGGTTACCCTGAACAGGTTACGCTGAACAGGTTACGCTGAACAGGTTACCCTGAACAGGTTACCCTGAACAGGTTACGCTGAACAAGTTACCCTGAACAGGTTACGCTGAACAAGTTACGCTGAACAGGTTACGCTGAACAGGTTACGCTGAACAGGTTACGCTGAACAAGTTACGCTGAACAGGTTACCCTGAACAGGTTACCCTGAACAGGTTACCATGAACAGGTTACCCTGAACAGGTTACGCTGAACAGGTTACGCTGAACAGGTTACCCTGAACAGGTTACCCTGAACAGGTTACCCTGAACAGGTTACCCTCAACAGGTTACCCTGAACAAGTTACCCTGAACAGGTTACGCTGAACAAGTTACCCTGAACAGGTTACGCTGAACAAGTTACCCTGAACAGGTTACCCTGAACAAGTTACCCTGAACAGGTTACCCTGAACAGGTTACGCTGAACAAGTTACGCTGAACAGGTTACCCTGAACAGGTTACGCTGAACAGGTTACGCTGAACAAGTTACGCTGAACAGGTTACCCTGAACAGGTTACCATGAACAGGTTACCCTGAACAGGTTACGCTGAACAGGTTACGCTGAACAGGTTACCCTGAACAGGTTACCCTGAACAGGTTACCCTGAACAGGTTACCCTCAACAGGTTACCCTGAACAGGTTACCCTGAACAGGTTACGCTGAACAAGTTACCCTGAACAGGTTACGCTGAACAAGTTACCCTGAACAGGTTACGCTGAACAAGTTACCCTGAACAGGTTACCCTGAACAAGTTACCCTGAACAGGTTACCCTGAACAGGTTACCCTGAACAGGTTACCCTGAACAGGTTACCCTGAACAAGTTACCCTGAACAGGTTACCCTGAACAGGTTACCCTGAACAAGTTACCCTGAACAAGTTACCCTGAACAGGTTACCCTGAACAAGTTACCCTGAACAAGTTACCCTGAACAAGTTACCCTGAACAAGTTACCCTGAACAAGTTACCCTGAACAAGTTACCCTGAACAGGTTACCCTGAACAGGTTACCCTGAACAAGTTACCCTGAACAGGTTACCCTGAACAAGTTACCCTGAACAAGTTACCCTGAACAGGTTACGCTGAACAGGTTACGCTGAACAGGTTACCCTGAACAGGTTACCCTGAACAGGTTACCCTGAACAAGTTACCCTGAACAGGTTACGCTGAACAGGTTACGCTGAACAAGTTACCCTGAACAGGTTACCCTGAACAGGTTACGCTGAACAGGTTACCCTGAACATGTTACCCTGAACAGGTTACCCTGAACAAGTTACCCTGAACAGGTTACCCTGAACAGGTTACCCTGAACAGGTTACCCTGAACAAGTTACCCTGAACAGGTTACCCTGAACAAGTTACCCTGAACAAGTTACCCTGAACAGGTTACCCTGAACAAGTTACCCTGAACAAGTTACCCTGAACAAGTTACCCTGAACAAGTTACCCTGAACAGGTTACCCTGAACAGGTTACCCTGAACAGGTTACGCTGAACAGGTTACGCTGAACAGGTTACCCTGAACAGGTTACGCTGAACAGGTTACGCTGAACAGGTTACGCTGAACAGGTTACGCTGAACAGGTTACGCTGAACAGGTTACGCTGAACAGGTTACGCTGAACAGGTTACCCTGAACAGGTTACGCTGAACAAGTTACCCTGAACAGGTTACCCTGAACAGGTTACGCTGAACAGGTTACGCTGAACAGGTTACCCTGAACAGGTTACCCTGAACAGGTTACCCTGAACAGGTTACGCTGAACAGGTTACCCTGAACAGGTTACCCTGAACAGGTTACCCTGAACAAGTTACCCTGAACAGGTTACCCTGAACAGGTTACGCTGAACAAGTTACCCTGAACAGGTTACCCTGAACAGGTTACCCTGAACAAGTTACCCTGAACAGGTTACCCTGAACAGGTTACGCTGAACAGGTTACCCTGAACAGGTTACCCTGAACAGGTTACCCTGAACAGGTTACGCTGAACAGGTTACGCTGAACAGGTTACGCTGAACAGGTTACGCTGAACAGGTTACGCTGAACAGGTTACGCTGAACAAGTTACCCTGAACAGGTTACCCTGAACAGGTTACGCTGAACAGGTTACGCTGAACAGGTTACCCTGAACAGGTTACCCTGAACAGGTTACCCTGAACAAGTTACCCTGAACAAGTTACCCTGAACAGGTTACCCTGAACAGGTTACGCTGAACAGGTTACCCTGAACAGGTTACCCTGAACAGGTTACCCTGAACAGGTTACCCTGAACAGGTTACCCTGAACAGGTTACCCTGAACAGGTTACGCTGAACAAGTTACCCTGAACAGGTTACCCTGAACAAGTTACCCTGAACAAGTTACCCTGAACAGGTTACGCTGCGCATGCGGACGGCCAAGATTCTTGGGGTCTCTCTGAGGTCTCACATGTAATAGATGTGTGTACATGTAGTAGATGTGTGTACATGTAATAGATGTGTGTACATGTAGTAGATGTGTGTACATGTCTGTACATGTAATAGGTGTGTGTACATGTCTGTACATGTAGTAGATGTGTGTACATGTAGTAGATGTGTGTACATGTAGTAGATGTGTGTACATGTGTGTACATGTAATAGATGTGTGTACATGTCTGTACATGTAGTAGATGTGTGTACATGTAGTAGATGTGTGTACATGTAATAGATGTGTGTTGTCTCTGTAGGAGCGAGGAACATCTACCACCAGTTGCTGATGAACAGCCTCCTCATGGACCTCAAATACAAGAAGATCTTTGCCATCCAGTTCGCCAAGGTAACAAGTAATTATCTGGTTTAACTAATCCTGTAGAAGCCAATTTATGTTTAGCCAGATCATATCGATGTGAGACAGCTGAGATTATTTGATGACGCAATGATGATGTCAGGGGGCGTTAACGCTATATGTAGAGGTCACCTGAGCACAGCAGGTGTGTGTTTTGACTAGAGAGCGGAAGGGCGAACTGTTTTTCAACCGCATTTAGAGAACTCATTAGAAACTGTATTAGCATACCACTGTGACAAAGTGACGTTTTTGATTTAAGATGAGTTGGATCTAATGTTCAATAAAAGAACTACGTGACACAAAGAGACGATGCGCGTTGATTTACTGACCGCTCCTACAAAGTAAGTTGAAAAACAGCCCATCTGAACGCCAGAAAGAACGGCAGTCACAGTGGAAATGGATGGATTAGACCGGAGTCACTGTCGTCTTGGATGGATCCGGACTGCGGCCAGAATCTGATCTCACCGGTACCGTGAGTAAACGAGCGGAAGCGCCGTCTTCCGAAGCGGGTTACGATCAAACATTAAAAGCGACAAAGAAACGAAGGAAGTGTTTGGTGAGCAGACAAATAAATCCATAAACTGCCTATAAATTACGAACTCACAGAAACTAAAGGCTGCAGGTATCCGAACGGATATCCGAAGAAGAAAAAAAAAGGGAAAAAAAAGGAAAAAGAAGAAAATAAACCCTGTACAAACGAATATTAAAAGCTGAGAACGAAAATTTAAATAATGGCAGAGGGAGTTGAATTTGGAGTTACCGAAGCCGGTGTTATTGCGAGGGACGCAGCGCAACAAGGGAAAGCGTTCAAATCGCTCTGCGCAACGCGCAGAGGAAAACTCTCACACTGTACACGGAAAATGAATGAAATAAAAACAATGATGAAAGAGGGCACTGAGGTTGACTATGTTAATGAAGGTGCAAATGAATTTCTAAGACTGTTGGATGAATTCAAACGGTGTCATGAAGCGGTTCAGATACTGCTGCCTGAGGATGTGAGAATGAATGAAACTTTGGACTGGTATGAGCCAAAAATGGAGGATTATGATGCTTTCCTGAGCGAGGTGGATCAATGGATAAAATCTCACCTGGACCCACATACTCTTGTGGACGCTGGGGACAGTGTTTCACAGACCGGCTCAAGAAGTTCTAAAAGTTCTAAATCTTCATCTGTGATTTCAGCACGCATGAAGGCGGCTGCAGACAGAGCTGCTCTGAACGTCAGGGCGGAAGCTCTAAAAAAGAAACATGAACTGGAAACGGAAAAACATCAGCTGGGTTTAAAAATGGAATCCCTGGACCTGGAAGCAGACATTGCTGCAGCCGATGCGAGGCTAAAAGTTCTGGAGGAATTTGAAGGAGATGAAGTATCAGAATCTGGAAAAGAAATGGAAGAGCAAATAAATGCATCTGACAAAATAGAAGGAAGCCTAACACAACTGGAGTTTGCACGGATAGGAACCATACCTAAAACACCCTTACAAAAATTGATACACACTCAGTATCAACCACCAACTGGGTCAGAGCAACCTCCAAGGGCCACAGCAAGGCCCCACACACGTAGAGCTGTTGTTTCTAATGGTCCACACAGACGAGGCGAATCCACCCCAAGAGGTGAAATGGCTCAAAGTATTGATCTCACAAATATTATACAAAGACAGACAGACTTGACGGATCTGCTAGTGATACAGCAGAAAGAATCGAAACTCCCGAGAAGGGAGGTGCCGGTGTTTGACGGTGATCCTCTCACTTTCAGGCCATTTATGAAGGCTTTCAAGCACAATATCGAGGATAAGACCAACAGTAACGAGGATCGACTGTACTTTTTGGAACAGTATACTGTCGGACAGCCAAGAGAACTGGTTCAAAGCTGCTTTCACATGAATGCCACAACTGGTTACGAGGAAGCAAAGCGCCTGCTTAAATATCACTTTGGCGACGATTTCAAAATCACATCTGCATACGTTGAAAAGGCCTTAAACTGGAACCAAATACGGACAGATGATGGAAAGGCTCTTCATAGCTACGCCCTCTATTTGAGAGGATGTGGTAATGCAGTCCAGGGCCTTCCATACATGGCAGAGCTGGACTCACCATCTAACATGAAAAGACTTGTTTCCAAACTCCCTTTTAAGCTTCGAGAGAAATGGCGGTCTACTGTATGTGACATCACTGATAGAACACAACAGAGACCTAGATTCCATGACCTTGTTCTGTTTATGGAAAAGCAGGTGAGAATCATTCAAGATCCTGTCTTTGGAGATATCCAGGACCCTGCCGGAATCACAAATGGGAAAATATCCAAAAAGGACTTACCGTATATAAGATCTAGCAGCAAGAAAAGCTTTGTTACAACTGTTGTGCCCAAGATGGAAACCAACAAGAGCGCTAAAGCACGGGAAGGTGCCAACAGGCCAGAGGGCACCCGAACAGCCATGGACGCTTTCGTCAGGCCTTGTGCTTTCTGCAAAGGAGATCATGTGATGGAAACATGTGAAATAATAACAAAATTCCCCCACAAGGAGAAAGTTGAGCTGCTAAAGAAAAATGGACTATGCTTTGCCTGCTTGATTAAAGGTCATATGAGTAAAGAATGCAAGAAACATCTCACATGTCGTTTCTGTGAGAAGAAACATGCCACTATCCCGCATTTAGAGAACTCATTAGAAACTGTATTAGCATACCACTGTGACAAAGTGACGTTTTTGATTTAAGATGAGTTGGATCTAATGTTCAATAAAAGAACTACGTGACACAAAGAGACGATGCGCGTTGATTTACTGACCGCTCCTACAAATCCTAACAACCAGATCCTCTAAACAGTCCTGCTGGTTTAAAATCCTATCAAACTGTGCTTTGACGATTAAGAGTTTCAAGTGTTCTGCTGCATCATTTTAAGAGATATTCATCTTGGAGGTTTTTATATATTTTATTTTATTTTTAATTTCTTTCTGGGTTTCATCATCAATCACTTTTAACCAGTAACACATATACTGCTATATACACATCTTAACTAATCTCAGCAGTGTTATTGTTATTATAGCACCGGTATCTTTCAAATTGCCCTTGTGGTTCAGGAGATGCACCAGTTTTAGTCTGGGGTTGAAAATCAACAATACTCTCAAAAACACGGCCGGTGTTCTTAAAGTCCATGTGGTCCTGGTGGCCTCAAAGAGTTCTTAAAGTCCATGTGGTCCTGGTGGTCTCTGTCTCCCTCTAGAACTACAGGCGCCTCCAGACAGACTTCATGGAGGATGACCACGAGCGCGTGGTGTCAGTGACCTCGCTGTCGGTCCAGCTCTTCACCGTCCCGACCATGGTGAGTACCTCCACACCTGTCTGTCTCTCTCTCTGCCGGTCTCCCCTCCTGGTGAGCGCTGGCAGTGCAACCACGTGACCAGGAGTGACCAGAGGTCCGTTTCTCTGTCCCTGGTGTTGTGAAACATTTGAACCTAGTTTGTTAAACGTCTCTTATCCAGTAAATGTTGCATGACAATCGGATATGACTCACTCTGTCACAATGAAACCAGTTAGAGGGTTCTCTTCATAATCCAAAGGTTGTTTGAGTTGTTCGCCCAACAGGGAACCTCGAGGAGGGCCACAAGTGACCTTCAGTCATCTGGACTAGTGTTGTTCATCTGAGCAGAGCATGTTCTCAGCAGTGAAGGAGGCTAACCGGGTGTGGGGTGGGGGGGGGTGGTGGTGGTGTGTGTGCTGCAGGCCCGGATGCTGATGGTGGAGGAGAACCTGATGACCACCATCATCAGGACATTTGTAGACCACCTCCGCCACCGAGACCTGCAGGGACGCTTCCAGTTCGACCGCTACACCGCCCAGCAGGCCTTCAAGTTCGGACGGGTCCAGAGCCTCATCGGGGACCTCAAGTGAGCACCAGTTACATACTGGTTTATACCAGTTACTGTGACTAACATACCAGTTATGCACCAGTTGTGTTCCAATCATAAACCAGTAACGTGTGTGTGTGTGCAGGTACGTCCTCATCAGTCGTCCCTCTGAGTGGAGCGACCAGCTCAGGCTGAAGTTCCTAGAAGGTCTGGATGCTTTTCTGGAGCTGCTCAACTGTATGCAGGTAACCTAGAACTGTCTGTCTGAACCTGTCTGTCTGAACCTGTCTGTCTCTGAACCTGTCTGTCTCTGAACCTGTCTGTCTCTGAACCTGTCTGTCTGTCTGAACCTGTCTGTCTGACTGAACCTGTCTGTCTGACTGAACCTGTCTGTATCTGAACCTGTCTGTCTCTGAACCTGTCTGTCTGACTCTGAAGGGTATGGACCCGGTGGTGAGACAGGTGGGGCAGCACATAGAGATGGAGCCTGAGTGGGAGGCAGCATTCACTCTGCAGATGAAACTCACTCACATCATCTCCATGATCCAGGAGTGGTGCTCCACTGATGTGAGACTGTACTACTACTACTACTACTACTACTACTACTTATACGAGATACAAATACTACATATACTGCAAACTACTACATACTGTATAGAAGTACGACATACTAAAGTACATGAATGATCAGTCCTCATTCCCCTTTTACATTCAGGTTTAAGCAAAGATTAAACAAAATGTCATTGTGTGTATTCCACTCCTACATGACTAGTTGTGTTTGATACAGGCGCACGTGCTGATCGCGGCCTACAGGAAGTGTCTGAGCGCGCTCAGTCACTGTCACAGCGGCCTTCCAGATGGGGAGCAGCCAATCAGCTTGAGTTTAGCCGGTCACTGTGTGGAGACGTTCAGGTACCAGGTGTCCCAGGACAAAGTGTCCATACACCTCCCAGTCTGCAGGCTGCTGGCAGGTAAACACACACTGTCACCCACACAGTAACACACTGTCACACTGTTACCCACACAGTAACACACTGTCACCCACACAGTAACACACTGTCACCCACACAGTAACACACTGTTACCCACACAGTAACACACTGTTACCCACACAGTAACACACTGTTACCCACACAGTAACACACTGTTACCCACACAGTAACACACTGTCACCCACACAGTAACACACTGTCACCCACACAGTAACACACTGTCACACTGTCACCCACACAGTAACACACTGTCACACTGTTACCCACACAGTAACACACTGTCACCCACACAGTAACACACTGTTACCCACACAGTAACACACTGTTACCCACACAGTAACACACTGTTACCCACACAGTAACACACTGTCACCCACACAGTAACACACTGTCACCCACACAGTAACACACTGTCACCCACACAGTAACACACTGTCACACTGTTACCCACACAGTAACACACTGTCACCCACACAGTAACACACTGTCACCCACACAGTAACACACTGTCACCCACACAGTAACACACTGTTACCCACACAGTAACACACTGTTACCCACACAGTAACACACTGTTACCCACACAGTAACACACTGTTACCCACACAGTAACACACTGTCACCCACACAGTAACACACTGTCACCCACACAGTAACACACTGTCACCCACACAGTAACACACTGTCACACTGTTACCCACACAGTAACACACTGTCACCCACACAGTAACACACTGTCACCCACACAGTAACACACTGTTACCCACACAGTAACACACTGTCACCCACACAGTAACACACTGTCACCCACACAGTAACACACTGTCACCCACACAGTAACACACTGTCACCCACACAGTAACACACTGTCACCCACACAGTAACACACTGTCACCCACACAGTAACACACTGTCACCCACACAGTTACACACTGTCACCCACACAGTAACACACTGTCACCCACACAGTTACACACTGTCACCCACACAGTTACACACTGTCACCCACACAGTTACACACTGTCACCCACACAGTAACACACTGTCACCCACACAGTAACACACTGTCACCCACACACTGTCACCCACACACTGTCACCCACACAGTAACACACTGTCACCCACACAGTAACACACTGTCACCCACACAGTAACACACTGTTACCCACACAGTAACACACTGTCGCCCACACAGTAACACACTGTCACCCACACTGTCACCCACACAGTAACACACTGTCGCCCACACAGTGTTAGTTGAACTTTATTGATGAAAGTATACCTTCTTGATTCTTGTTGTTTTGATTCTTGTTTGTACTCATGGTTGAATGCACTTATTGTAAGTCGCTTTGGATAAAAGCGTCAGCTAAATGAAATGTAAAGTAACACACATAGTATCAACATGTCCACATATCTCTGTCCTCCTCAGGTCTTCATGTTCTCCTCAGCAGGACAGAAGTTGCGTCTTGTTTCCCTGAACAGCTTCCTCTGGTCAGTAACCCGTCTGTTTGTGATATTGATTAGAAACCTGTCTCTGATATTTGAGCGTCAGCTGACCATTGGTTGTATAGAAGTCTATGCTTCATGTGTTAAAGCTGCATTCTCTCTCCTGACCACCAGGGGGCGACTCCTCTGGTTGTATAGAAGTCTATGCTTCATGTGTTAAAGCTGCATTCTCTCTCCTGACCACCAGGGGGCGACTCCTCTGGTTGTATAGAAGTCTTTGCTTCATGTGTTAAAGCTGCATTCTCTCTACTGACCACCAGGGGGCGACTCCTCTGGTTGTAAAGAAGTCTACAGAAAATTACTCTACTTCTCTCTTGATTTAAACATTGTAAACATGAGTTTGTCTCTAGTTTCAAGTCTTCTTCAGTACAGCATGAAGTCAGGGTTCATGAGGTCATGGAAAACCTGGAAAAGTCATGGAATTTTAAAATGGTTATTTCCAGGCCTGGAAAAGTCCTTGAAATAAATAAAATGCCTAAAGTTTTGGAAAAGTCATGGAAATTTGTTATATTCATATGTTAATTTCGTTAATTTACGCTGAGTTTGAAATAACAAATATTCTTTAAATATAAGCACGCATATGCTGAGTATATCTATAAATTGGAATTCTCATTGTTAGTTTAAAGACTACATTTTATCACTTTTTCATGTATACACCCAGATTTCACTAAATGTTTGGTCATGGAAATTTGGTTTAAAGTCCTGGAAAAGTCCTGGAAATCTATTGGTCAAAATGTGTATGGACCGTGGATGTTCATTTAGTAAATTATGGTAATTTAGATTCAGACAGACCATAAAGCAGGGGATGCTTTAAGGGCGGGGCTTCAAGGTGATTGACAGGTCTCTACCAGAGCATAAAGCAGGGGATGCTTTAGGGTGGGGCTACACGGTGATTACACAGTGATTGACAGGTCTCTACCACGGCGTTGTCTGGTCTGGGAGTGTTCTGTGCTCGTACTAGAACTAACCCTTTCACAGCGTGTTTTCAAGTCATGAAAGTTTAGTGAAACTTTTTTATTGCCTAAAAATGTCTGTCAGAATCAGCTTTATTGGTCATGTGTGTTTACACTCACATGGAATTTGACTCCGGTTACACATAGCTCTCATTGTACATATATACACATTTACAATAAGCAAGATAAATATAAAAAAAGACATTAGAAAGAAAAAGTAGTCCAATTAGTGCAGGTAGTGCAGATGGAGGAGTCTGATTAATTGTTCATCAGGGTGACGGCCAGTGGAAAGAAGCTGTTCCTGTGTCTGGTGGTTTTGGCGTACAGTGCTCTGTAGCGCCTACCAGAGGGGAGGAGGTGAAACAGCTTGTGGCGCAGGAAGTACAACCTCTGCTGGGCCTTTTTTCGGATGGTGTTGATGTTGGAGGCCCACTTCAGGTCCTGTGAGATTGTGGTTCCCAGAAACCTGAAGGACTCCACCGCAGAAACAGTGCTGTTGTGGATGGTGAGGGGGGGGTAGTGTTGGGGGGCTCTTCCTGAAGTCCACTGTCATCTCCACAGTTTTGGACTTGTTCAGCTCCAGGTGGTTCTGCCCACACCAGAGGACCAGCTGTTCAACCTCCCGTCTGTACGCACTCATCACCGTTCCTGGTGAGGCCGATGACCGTTGTGTGGTCTGAACTTCAGGAGTCTAACAGACGGGTCCCCTGAGGTGCAGTCGTTGGTGTAGAGGGAGAAGAGCAGTGGGGAGAGCACACATCCCTGGGGGGCGCCGGTGCTTATAGTCCGGGTGCTGGAGGTGATTTTTCCCAGCCTCACCTGCTGCGTCCTGTCTGTCAGGAAGTTTGTAATCCAGTGACAGGTGGGGGCCGGCACGGTGAGCTGGGAGAGTTTGGGTTGGAGTACCTCCGGGATGATGGTGTTGAATGCCGAGCTGAAGTCCACAAACAAAACCCTTGCATATGTCCCTGGGGAGTCGAGGTGTTGCAGCATATGGTGCAGTCCCATGTTGACTGCATCCTCCACTGACCTGTTTGCGCGGTAGGCAAACTGCAGGGGGTCCAGCAGGGGCCCTGTGATGTCCTTCAGGTGGGTCAACACCAGTCTCTCAAAGGATTTCATGACCACAGACGTCAGGGCGACGGGTCTGTAGTCATTTAATCCTGTGATGGAGGATTTCTTGGGGACCGGGATGATTATGGAGCGCTTGAAGCAGGAGGGGACTTCACATAGCTCCAGTGATCGGTTGAAGATCTGCGTGAAGATGGGGGCCAGCTGGTCAGCACAGACTTTCAGGCAGGAGGGGGGACACCGTCTGGGCCCGGAGTCAGCGTTTGTTTTTACTTCGCTTCACCCTCTTTTGTCACTTCTGGTTGAAAACCAATAAAAAACATGACTAGGAAAATCTCAGGTGAACCTTGATCATGTTGAATTGTAGATAATTAATGTTCATGTTCTAAAAAAATGAACCTGTTGGATCAGATCTGTCTGTGTGTGTGTGTGTGTGTGTGTGTGTGTGTGTGTGTGTGTGTGTGTGTGTGTGTGTGTGTGTGTGTGTGTGTGTGTGTGTGTGTGTGTGTGTGTGTGTGTGTGTGTGTGTGTGTGTGTGTGTGTGTGTGTGTGTCTTCAGGGGGAACTCAGCCCCCCCCTCCTGATCGAACTCCCCCTCCGCTGTCTGGTGCTCTGTGCCCAGGTGCATGCTGGGATGTGGAGGAGGAATGGCTTCTCCCTGATCAACCAGGTGAGTCGATACCAGCTGATCAATGCTGACGTGACCAGTTTATATCATGCAGGAGCAGACATCCCATAATACGCAGTCACATGTATTTTTAATACTAATAATATGATATCATAATATTATTGAAGTTATTTACAACTGGATTTTCAAGACTCAACATTAAAGAACCAGGTGAGACAGTGTCTGTGTCTCTTTGGTCTGTCTTCAATGAACATATTATCAGACAACAGAAACTGTAAATCACTGAAAATATTCATAATTCACAGTTGTTGAACTGACAAAAATTAGATGTTCTCTCTTCTCTTTGTGGTTTATGAATGAAGTGTTCTTGTTGTGTGTTTCAGATTTATTATTATCACAATGTCAAGTGCCGAGTGGAGATGTTCGACAAGGACATCATCATGCTGCAGGTAGATTATTATTATTATTATTATTATGATTATTATTATTACTACTGGTGACCTGCTGGGCAGTGATACACAGAATCATCTCTACTTGTTGTTTTGTGTATTTTGTGTGCGGCTCCTTTCTTTCAATAATTTTATTTTAAGTTTATACAAGTTACACAATACCTCAAACTAGACAACAAAATTAAAAGTAAATAATATATAACAGCATAACAACCAACTTTACGAACAATTGGAAAAGGACCAAAAACATGGGCATAAATCAGACATAAATCATCATCCTCCATATTGAATTTACTATAACAATTTTATATTAATGAATGTTGTGCACTTATGCCCTCGGGGGTATGGTACCACTTTCATAGAGGTCATGTATCACCTGTATTCATATGTGTGCGACCCTTCAAAACCAGGGTCAACACTGAAAGGAATACAATTGAGTTTATTAATAATCGGTGCATAAAAATAGTATTTTCTATTGATAGAAAACACATCTTTACACTAATCCACGTGTTCAGAATGTTACTCACAATAAAGTTGTCACTAGTGCCTAGTGTTTGTTTAACATTACTTAAGAAAGGTGCACTGGATAATGAGTTACATCCTTGCATTTCAAAGTCTAACCATATTGATTTGGGGTCTTGTGTCACCCATTCTGATACATTTTTCAGGTGTATGGACCAGAAATAATATTGAAAATTCGGTACTGAGTGTGTGTTCTCCTAAGTTTCTTTCTTTGTCTCCTCTCGTCCAGGCCGGGGCGGCCATGATGGATCCAAACCACTTCCTCATGATTGTCCTGAGTCGGTTTGAACTTTTTCACATTTTCAGCTCCGCAGACTGCAGGAAGAGATACAGAGAGGCTAACAAGGTCAGTACTGACCCTACTGACACTAACAGACTGTAGGTAGAGATACAGAGAGGCTAGCAAGGTCAGTACTGACTCTACTGACACTATAACAGACTGTAGGTAGAGATACAGAGAGGCTAACAAGGTCAGTACTGACTATAACATACTGTAGGTAGCGACCAGATACTAACAAGGTCAGTACTGACTAACAGACTGCTGGTAGATACAGACACTAACGACGCTCTACTGTGTGACAGGATGTGGTCCAGCAGAACAACACTCTGATCGAGGAGATGCTTCACCTCATCATCATGGTGGTTGGTGAGTCTGCGTTCTAATTTTCCGCATTAAAATGTCAAAAAACGACTCAACCTATATTATATATTTAGTTGACTTGTGTACAGTGCCCCTGAGGACAAAAACACAATGCATCTCAGAAAACACAACAGCAAAAGCTGAGCTAACGTTAGCGGCAGCTCGACTCGTCCTGTTTCCTCCCAACAGCATCAGAGAAACATTACATTACATTTCATTTAGCTGACGCTTTTATCCAAAGCGACTTACAATAAGTGATTCCACCGTGAGTACAAACAAGAATCAGAACAACAAGAATCAAGAAGGTACAATTTCATCAATAAAGTTCAACTACAAAGTGTTATCAGTAAGAGACATTTCAGTGCTACTATAGTGCTACATCCTTTATTCAAGGTATAGTCGGAAAAGATGTGTTTTTAGTTTGTGATGGAAGATGTAGAGACTTTCTGCTGTTCTGATGTCAATGGGGAGCTCATTCCACCATCGAGGAGCCAGGACAGAGAACAGTCCAGACTTTGTTGAGTGTTTAGCTCTCAGTGACGGAGCTACAAGCCGATTGGCAGAAGCCGAGCGGAGCGCACGAGATGGGGTGTAAGGTTTTACCATGTCCTGGATGTAGACTGGACCAGATCTGTTCGTAGCACGGTACGCCAGTACCAATGTTTTGAAACGGATGCGGGCGGCCACCGGTAACCAGTGAAGGTCGTGGAGGACGGAGTAGTGTGGGTGAATTTCAGTTAAAGACCAGTCGAGCTGCTGCATTCTGGATGAGCTGCAAAGGTCGGATGGCACCAGCAGGTAGACCCGCCAGGAGGGAGTTGCAGTAGTCTAGACCAAGATGACCAGAGCCTGGACCAGAACCTGTGCTGCCTTCTGGGTGAGAAGTGGACGTATTCTCCTGATGTTGTGCAGCATGAATCTACAGGAACGAGTTGTTGCGGTAATGTTGGCAGTCAGGGAGAGTTGACTGTCCAGAGTCACACCGAGGTTCCTGGCAGTCGGGGTCGGGGCCAAGACTGAGTTGTTGAAAGTAATCGTCAGGTTGTGAGTGGGGGACACTTTTCCTGATTGGGGAAACGAGAGGATCAGTTGGGTGTCATCAGCATAGCGATGGTAGGAAAAGCCATGTGAGCGAATGACAGAGCCAAGAGAGAGACAGCGATTCGTCATGTCTTAATTAGCGAAGACGTTTTGGAGAGGAGGAACCTTCTGCACTGATGGATGCCGACTGCATCTGAACAGATGACGTGTGTGTGTGGTACAGGTGAGCGCTACGTGTCAGGTGTCGGCCAGGTGGAGTCCTTTGATGAGGTCAGAAGAGAAATCATTCATCAGCTGTCAATCAGACCGATGGCTCACAGCGAGCTGGTGAAGGCTCTGCCAGAGAATGTGAGTGTTTACCCGTCTGTCTGTTCACCTGTCCTTCTGATTGCCCATCTGTCTATTTGTCCATCTTTGTGTTTACTTGTCCGTCTGGTTCCCTGTCTGTCTGTTCTTCTGTTTACCCGTCTATCTGTTCTTCTGTTTACCCGTCTATCTGTTCTTCTGTTCACCCGTCTATCTGTTCTTCTGTTTACCCGTCTATCTGTTCTTCTGTTCACCCGTCTATCTGTTCTTCTGTTTACCCGTCTGTCTGTTCACCTGTTCTTCTGTTTACCCGTCTATCTAATAATAATCCCTTATTAGTCCCACAGTGGGGAAATTTATTCTCTGCATTTTAACCCATCCTTAGTATTAAGGAGCAGTGGGCAGCCTCGTGAAGCGCCCAGGGAGCAACTGGGGGTTCAGTGTCTTGCTCAAGGACACTTTGACATACAAACTATGGGGAAATCAGTGGTTGAACACTCCACCTTGTGTTCCAAAGGCGGGCGCACTACCACTGCACTCATAGCCATATCTGTTCTTCTGTTTACCTGTCTGTCTGTTCATCTGTTCTTCTGTTTACCTGTCTGTCTGTTCATCTGTTCTTCTGTTTATCTGTATACCTTCCTATAGTTCATGTCTTTTTTCTCTTCAGGGGAACAAGGAGACGGGTCTGGAAAAAGTCATCGACAGCGTGGCTTCATTCAAGTCAGTTTCCTTCAACACCACCACCTCAAACACAAGTCCACCTTAACAACGTCAGTCCACCTTAAACACAAGTCCACATAACTCTAAACTCTACTACATATATACTACAGCTCTACTATAGCTCTAATACATATATATATATATATATCTACTACAGATATACTCTAGATCTAATACAGCTCTTGTCATGTGGTGGGGCAAAGACTTATGTGCAGAGGTAAAAGACAGGAGACATGTTGAGGAAAAATCAATACTATATATATACTACAGTTGTTCTATAGATCTACTACAGCTTTATTACATTTCATTTAGCACATTTATTTTACTCGTTTACATCTAAATGTTCAGTCTTTCAGCTTCTCGAGAACAATAATAAAATAAAATGGAAAGTGAAGTTTTTTATGATTATTATTGTTATTATTATTACATTACATTTATCTGAAGCTTTTATCCAAAGAGACTTACATGCTATGCAGTAGTCACAGCAACGGTGAGCAATGAGGGTTAAGTGTCTTGCTCAAGGACACAACGACATGGACTAGCGGAACCGGGGATCGAACCATCGATCCTCTGATTGAAAGACAGACCTGCTAACCACTGAGCCACAGTCGCCCCCAGCTCTACTATAGATCTAATACAAATATACAATAGATCTACTATAGATCTAATACAGATCGAATTTAGATCAGAATCAGAACCATTTATTGCCATTTTTGTTTTCATATCCAAGGAATTTGTCCTGGCGGAAGATGCATAACATTTAACATTTAACAATAAACATTTAACAGTGAATATAGATCTACTACAGATCTGCTATAGATCTACTACTCCCCTGCACATAGCCTTATACTTAAATACACTCGCCACTTTAACAATACACTTGCCACTTTCACACAACACTTACACTCATGCACATTCCATGCACTTTATCTTATTTTTGGTATTTTGATATGCTGCTGTTTCAATTGTAAATATTCATTCATCCATTCATCCTCATTTATTGCACTGCGTTAACTGTTAAATGTGTATTGTTAAATGTTAAATGTATGCACCTTCCCGCCAGGACAAATTCCTTGTATGTGTAAACATACATGGCAATAAATGGTTCTGATTCTGATTCTGATTCTGATACAGATCTGCTATAGATCTACTACAGATCTACTACAGATCTGCTATAGATCTAATAAAGATCCACTGTGTTAACAGGAAACCAGGTGTGACGGGTCGAGGTCTGTATGAACTAAGACCTGAGTGGAACAAACACTTCAACCTGTATTTTCATCACTTCAGCAGAGCCGACCAGTCCAAGGTATACACTCTGATCAGGTGATTGATCAGGTGATGGTATGTGATGTAATGGTAACAATGTGTGATGTCATGGTAACAGTGTGTGATGCTTGCAGGCTGAGGAGGCTCAGAGGAAGCTGAGGAGACAGAACGGAGAAGACACAGGTAAACTCACCTGTCTGTCTCGTAGTTACACCTGTGTGATGATGTTTCATGGCGATAATGTGTGTGTGTGCGTGTGCGTGTGTGTGTTCAGCCCTCCCCCCCCCTCCTCCCCCTTTTCTTTGTCCTCTGTTCTGCAGCCTGGTGAACCTGCTTCAGTGTGATGTGCTGCTGGCTGTGGAGGACGCCGTGCTGCAGTGGGCTGTGGAGCCCAGTGGGGGGGGCTGGACCGAGTCTATGCTGCAGAGGGTGAGGCACATGCACCTAACCCTATGGGGGTGTACTAGAACCTAACCATATGGAGGTTTACTAGAACCTAACCCTATGGAGGTTTACTAGAACCTAACCTTATTGAGGTTTACTGGAACCTAACCATATGGAGGTTTACTAGAACCTAACCCTATGGAAGGTGTACTAGAACCTAACCCTATGGAGGTTTACTAGAACCTAACCCTATGGGGGTGTACTAGAACCTAACCCTATGGGGGTGTACTAGAACCTAACCATATGGAGGTTTACTAGACCTAGCCCTATGGGGGTGTACTAGAACCTAACCATATGGAGGTTTACTAGAACCTAACCCTATGGAAGGTGTACTAGAACCTAAACTTATGGAGGTTTACTGGAACCTAACCATATGGAAGGTGTACCAGAACCTAACCATATGGAGGTTTACTAGAACCTAACCCTATGGAAGGTGTACTAGAACCTAACCTTATGGGGGTGTACTAGAACCTAACCTTATGGGGGTGTAGTAGAACCTAACCCTATGGAAGGTGTACTAGAACCTAACCTTATGGGGATGTACTAGAACCTAACCTTATGGGGATGTACTAGGCCCGATCCCTATGGGAGATGTACTAGAACCTAACCTTATGGGTGTGTACTAGAACCTAACCTTATGGGGGTGTACTAGAACCTAACCTTAAGGGGATGTACTAGAACCTAACCTTATGGGGGTGTAGTAGAACCTAACCCTATGGAAGGTGTACTAGAACCTAACCATATGGAGGTTTACTAGAACCTAACCCTATGGAAGGTGTACTAGAACCTAACCTAATGGGGGGTGTACTAGACCCTAACCCTATGGTGTACATTCCAAAAGTAATATGTACTAATACTCAGGGTGGTGTTTGGAGGACTGTTCTAACTGTGTTTTCTGTGTGTGTGTATACTGTGTACAGGTTCTTCATCTGGTGGGTCTGGCTCTTCTGGAGGAAGAGCAGCAGCTGGAGAGCAGCAGCAGAGACGAGGACGTCACATTTAACTACACCTGCAAGATCACACGTCAGTACACACATTATATACACCCATTCCGTATATACACTCATGAGGTAGATACACACAGTATAGATGAGGGGTATTCAACTAAAATGTATAGGTCTAGTTATAGGGAATTTCCTCATGCAAAGGTCTGGAACATCACAATAATGTCAAATTTGGGCTGTATGATTTTGTTACATTATTACATTACATTTCATTTAGCTGACGCTTTTATCCAAAGAGACTTACATGATATACAGTAGACCGTAGACACAGCAACGGTGAGCAATGAGGGTTAAGTGTCTTGCTCAAGGACACAACGACATGGACTGCCGGAGCCGGGGATCGAACCACCGACCTTCTGATTGAAAGACCGACTTGCTAACCACTGAGCCACAGTCGCCCCTTCATTTTGTGCCATATGTAATGAAGTAGCCAACCGTGAGAGACAGTGAGTGCGATTACTTGTCTGTGGCAGGTCTTTGTAAGGTCTGTGGCAGGTCTTTGGCAGGTCTGTGAAAGGTCTGTGGCAGGTTTATTTTCTGTGCCTGAATTTTGGATGCGAGTTGGTCCGTTTGCTCTAAAGATCTGTGCTTTACCTCGTGGTGGCGCTTCACATTGCTGCTTTTAATGTCGCTGAACATGAGACATACTGCTTTTAAACTGGTTGTGGGAATAATAAACATAAGAGTGTCCATTCTTGGTTCAAGACAATTACGCCCTCCTAATTAACCAAAGGGGAAAAGCACATAAGCTAAATTTAAGGGAATGGGCGGATCTGATATTAAGTGCGTGCAGTCTCTGCCACCGGACTGCGTAATATGTTTGGAATCTCTAAGAATGGCAAATGGAAACAGTCATAAACAAAACTAAACAGTCAGTTGCGAACACCAAATGTTGTTATTATTAAATCAAATGCACTAAATGTGCTAAGTGTGCTGACTTTATTGGAAACGTTCCACTGCTGCGCAACATGAATAAATTGTTCCGCGCATGTTTCTGCAAAACGTCTGCTTCTGTTTTCATGCCAGTCAAAGTGTGAATGCAGCTCCACAGATCATCATGTAATGAGCTGGTTACCATGAGGTCATAGGCTCGTAGTACTGCAGGCTCGTGGTACTGCAGGCTCGTGGTACTGCAGGCTCGTGGTACTGCAGGCTCGCAGGCTCGTAGTACTGCAGGCTCGTGGTACTGCAGGCTCGTGGTACTGCAGGCTCGCAGGCTCGTGGTACTGCAGGCTCGTGGTACTGCAGGCTCGTGGTACTGCAGGCTCGCAGGCTCGTAGTACTGCAGGCTCGTGGTACTGCAGGCTCGTGGTACTCCGTCATAAGACAGTTCCAGTTTGCAGTGGTTACAAATAGCTTTGCTTTTATCAACTCCGCCGTCTGGTAGAGATTTAAAATTAAAATGTCCATTTAAGAGTGCAGTACCTGTGTGCAGCAGCGTTAAGCCCCTCCCAATGACAATATACACAGAGTAGATACACACATTATAACACGCATAATGTACTCCGGTTTGAGGACCTCAGAACTGCGACTCTTCTCTTTGCAGATGATGTGGACCAGAGGCCTTCTCCAAGCTGCACTATAATACAGGCAATAAAGAGTGTGTCTGCATGTGTGTGTTCAGGTCCAGGTGAAGCTCCCAGTACTTCAGGAAGTGCGCTGGCTCTGTTGGAGAGTCTGCAGAACGCCCCTCACCTGGAGGTTCACAAAGACATGATCACCTGGATCCTCAAGGTGAGCGATTATGTGACTCTGATGTTTCTTTGTAATGTGTCTGTTCATTGTGTTTTAACCATTATTGAGGTAGCCATTACATTTCTGGAGACCAGCTGCAATTCATCAAGTTATCATTTAATTTGAGAATATTTTGTAGCAATTAGACCTATGGTTTAGGAAAAGGTGTCATAAATGACATAGTTGTCCTATCATGTTGGACATACAGTGCATAAAGTATTCACAGCGCTTCACTTTTTCCACATTTTGTTATGTTACAGCTTTATTCCAAAACTGGATTAAATTCATTTTTTTTCTCAAAATTCTACACACAACACCCCATAATGACAAAGTGAAAAAAGCTTTTAGGAAATATTGGGAAAAATAAAGAAGGAAAATATAACATGTACATGAGTATTCACAGCCTTTGCCATGAACTCAACATTGAGCTCAGGTGCTTCCTGTTTCCACTGAGCATCCTTGAGATGTTTCTACACCTTGACTGGAGTCCACCCTGCTATGTTCGCTCAGTGGGTCGGTGGTTCGATCCCCGGCTTCGGTAGTCCATGTCGTTGTGTCCTTGAGCAAGACACTTAACCCTCATTGCTCACCGTTGCTGTGACTACGGTCTACTGTATAGCTGTAAGTCTCTTTGGAGAAAAGCGTCAGCTAAATGAAATGTAATGTTCAGGTGATCGGACATGATGTAGAAACACACACCGTCTATATCAGGTCCCCCGCATGTCACAGCACAAGCCATGAAGTCCAAGGACTTGTCTGTAGACCTCCGAGACAGGATTGTATGGAGGCTTCTGGAGAAGGGTCCAGAAACATGTCTGCAGCATTGAAGGTCCCAATGAGCACAGTGGCCTCCATCATCCGGAAATGGAAGAAGTCTGGAACCACCAGGACTCTTCCTAGAGTCGGCCGCCCAGCCAAACTGAGCCATCGGGGGGGAAGGGCCTCAGTCAGGGAGGTGACCAAGAACCCGATGGTCTCTGACAGCTCCAGCTCTATGAAGAAAGGAGAACCTTCCAGAAGGACAACATCTCTGCAACACACATCAGTAACAAGCACATGGCAGCTGCATGGAGTTTTGCCAAACGGCACCTGAAGGACTCTCAGACCAGGAGGAACAACGTTCTCTGGTCTGATGAAACAAAGACTGAACTCTTTGTCATGTCTGGAGGAAACCAGGCCTGCTCATCACCGGGCCAACAGCATCCCTACAGTGAAGCATGGTGGTGGCAGCATCACGCTGTGGGATGTTCTTCAGAGGGAGGAACCGGGAGACCAGTCAGGATGGAGGGAAAGATGAATGCAGCATGTATAGAGACCTCCTGGATGAAGACCTGCTCCAGAGCTCTGGACCTCAGACTGGGGCGACGGTTCCTCTTCCACCAGGACCTGAAGCACACAGCCCAGACCACAAAGGAGTGGCAAAGGCTGTGAATACTTATGTACATGTTATATTTTCCTTCTTTATTTTTAATAAATGTGGGGGGGGAAATCATCAAGCTTTTTTCACTCTGTCATTATGGGGTGTTGTGTGTAGAATCTTGAGATGAATGAGATGGGGAAATTAATTTAATCCATTTTGGAATAAGGCTGTAACATAACAAAATGTGGAAGAAGTGAAGTGCTGTGAATACTTTCCGGATGCGCTGTAACTCTGGAGGTAAAGGACATAGTTGTCCTATCGTGTTGGACATAACTCTGGAGGTTGAGCTGGATGTCTCTGTGGGTCTTTGAGATGTTCAGATGCAGACATAGAAGTTTATTTGTGTCTTCAGATGGTTGCAAACATCAAAACAATGAGAGAACGAACGTCCTCCACCTTCACCGTCCCCGTCTGCCAGGGACAAGGACCTGAGGTGAGACATCAAACATTAGTGTTGTCTTTCACTGATGGTGGTGGTGATGATGATGATGATGATGATGATGACGATGATGTCCTCTCTCTGCAGACGGTGCGAGACAAAGACAAGGCGGAGAGGAAGAGGAAAGCGGAGATGGCTCGTCTCCGGAGGGAGAAGATCATGGCTCAAATGTCTGAGATGCAAAAACATTTCATCAACGAGAACAAGGAACTGTTCCAACAGAGTCTGGAGGAGCTGGAGGCGTCCACGTCTGCTGCTGTAGACAACAGGTACACTTGTCCACACGTTTATACACCTGTATACACCTGTACACACGTTTATACACCTGTATACACCTGTCCACACGTTTATACACCTGTACACACCTGTCCACACGTTTATACACCTGTACACACCTGTCCACACGTTTATACACCTGTATACACCTGTCCACACGTTTATACACCTGTACACACCTGTCCACACGTTTATACTACTGTACACACCTGTCCACACGTTTATACACCTGTCCACACGTTTATACACCTGTACACACGTTTATACACCTGTACACACCTGTCCACACATTTATACACCTGTACACACGTTTATACACCTGTACACACCTGTCCACACGTTTATACACCTGTACACACGTTTATACACCTGTACACACCTGTCCACACGTTTATACACCTGTACACACCTGTCCACACATTTATACACCTGTACACACCTGTCCACACATTTATACACCTGTACACACCTGTCCACACGTTTATACACCTGTACACACGTTTATACACCTGTACACACCTGTCCACACGTTTATACACCTGGATATATCTGTACACATGTTTATACACCTGTACACACCTGTCCACACGTTTATACACCTGTCCACACGTTTATACACCTGTACACACGTTTATACACCTGTACACACGTTTATACACCTGTACACACCTGTCCACACATTTATACACCTGTACACACGTTTATACACCTGTACACACCTGTCCACACGTTTATACACCTGTACACACCTGTCCACACGTTTATACACCTGTACACACCTGTCCACACGTTTATACACCTGTCCACACCTGTCCACACGTTTATACACCTGTCCACACGTTTATACACCTGTCCACACGTTTATACACCTGTACACACGTTTATACACCTGTACACACCTGTACACATGTTTATACACCTGTACACACCTGTCCACACGTTTATACACCTGGATATATCTGTACACACATTTATATACCTGTACACGCCTTTAGACAATCTTTTACTCGCCTAGACACACAGGTGTAGACAGACAGGTGAAACGAAGAATCAAATGAAGGTTACATAAAAGAATAGTTAAATAGTTTCTCCCCTTAAAGTCCTCCCAGTTCGGAGTCCACCTGCGCTGCACAGGTTTGTGTTGGTCCCAGGAGAGTGGGCGGAGCCGAGCGCCGTCAGCTGGTGACATGTATCCTGTGTCAGGAGGAGCAGGAGGTCAGAGGTCAAGGCAGAGCCATGGTGCTGGCGGCCTTCATCCAGAGATCAACGGTGTTGTCTAAAAACCGCCACTGCAACCTACCTGACCCAGGTGGGCGGGCCTCACTATGACAATGTCGGGACAGCAGCCGCTCACTGTTAATCAGTGTTGTTTGACAAATGCGTAAATGTGTCTTTTAGAGCGTCACGACCCTCTGTTCATGAACCCTGACTTGTCACTGGGGATCCACACGGCCAGCTGTGGACACATCATGCACGCCACCTGCTGGCAGAAGTGAGGCATTGCATCTGCACCTTATAACAACAATAATAGAAATATCCATTTATACAGGGCCAAATCACAACAAATGTTATTGTGTGTGTGTGTGTGTTTGTGCGTGCCTGCGTGCTCTCAGGTACTTTGAAGCGGTGCAGTTGAAAGAGCAGAGACGTCAGCAGCGTCTACGAGGTCACACCAGCTATGATGTAGAAAACGGAGAGTTCCTGTGTCCGCTGTGCGAGTGTCTGAGCAACACTGTGATCCCTCTGCTGCCACACACACACACACCTGACTACAGGTACACACACTTGTTTAAAGATACACACCTATCTGACTACAGCTACACAAACAGATACACACCTACATGACAACAGCTACACACACCTGACTGCAGGTAAACACACACCTGACTACAGCTACACACACACCACACCTGACTGCAGGTACACACACACACACACCCCTGACTGCAGGTACACACACCCCTGACTGCAGATACACATACACCTGAGCGCACACACACCTGAACATACACACACACACACCCACACCAGGCACAGGTCAACTCTCTTTTTCCTTTCAGGGTCGATCATCCCAGTCTGGAGGCGTGGCTTGAAATTACCAATCAGCAAATTACAGCACTTCACTCCGCCCACAGGAAGTCGTCTGACGGTCAGTCACTTGTCAATCATTTAGAGGGCAGATTCACTGTTAGTGAACAGGTACTGTTCATTAATAAAATATATAATTATATACATTTAATGACCAGTATGTTTATTTCAGGTGTAGCAGAGGGGGCGGCGCCTACTGTTCCTGAAGGATTCAGAGTGGACTTCACTCCACAGTGAGTTTGCATTGGTACCACTATACATCTGTAACAACACACCTGGATGAAGTCAACAGGTGATGATGTCACTGTCTCTCTCAGGAACCCATTTTCCAGCAGTGTCAGGGAGATGATCACCACCTTCAGCATGTCCACCTACAAGGTGGGACTGAAGGTGAACCCCAATGAGCAGGACCAGAGAGTCCCGGTGCTGAGCTGGTCTACCTGCGCCTTCACCATCCAGAGCACAGGTAGACGCACACCTGGGACGGGTACACACACACGAGAGGTACATGCACACACCTGAGAGGTCAGGCGTTTTTCTGACGGTGCATTTCTTTGCAGAGCGCCTCCTGATGGAAGAGGACAGGCCGTTGTTTGGAAGTTTACCTTGTCGACAGGTAACAAAAAGAGACTGATTGGACAGGATTGGCAAAGGGGCGTGTTTTTAGAGGTTTAGATGGAAACCTGCATTGCACTGTACCTGCACTGTCAGGAAGAGGAGTGTTGGAGGATCTGTCACCTGGTAACCCCAGGTACACCTTGTGTGTGTGTGTGTGTGTGTGTGTGTGTGTGTGTGTGTGTGTGTGTGTGTGTGTGTGTTACAGGATGACTGCTTAAGCTCGCTCACCAGGTTCAGTTCAGCCTGTTGGAATGCGGCTCCACCAACAACAGTTCAGTCACACTTCATCAGGCTGCTAGCAGGTAATACACACAGTACACACACACACATATACAGTTGCATACAGTATGTTTGTAATCAGTCTGTGTTGTGTGTGTGTGTGCGCGCTGTAGCACTGGTTCCAGACTCTCAGGTAGAAAACACTCTCTCTATCCTCGACATCGACATGTTTCACCTGCTGGTGAGTTTCTTCACTTCATATTGAGTTTAAATCAAGTTGATTTGGATTTAGTCATCTTCCAGTGTAGGTGCAGTTTATTTACAGTATGATGTCAGTAAATCCAGTGTTACTGTTAACTGTCAGTGTTTTTCTTTCTCTGCAGGTTTACAGTGTGCTGTCATACAGCTCGGTTCACAGTCTGGACCAATCAGGACAGAGAGTTGTAGACTCTGCCCACCTCCACCTACTTCACCTGGTCACTGTGGCTCACCTGGTTCAGATCCTGCTCACCTCCACCACAGGTGGCCGTCCCTCGCACTCACTCGCATGAACACACACGTCCGACCATGGTGACTATCTCACACCTGTCTGTCTCTCACCTGTCTGTCTGTAGAGGAGGTGTGTATGGATCAGGACAGCGGTGCATCAGAGGAGGAGGAGCTCACCTGTCGGCTGTACAACACGCTGAGGAAACACCTTGGCAGGTCAATACACACACAAACACGCACAAAGAGGTGTTCAACAGTCATTCATATAAATAACAGATCGGACATATTGATGTGATGTGTTAAACTGATATTGATATTGATTACCAGAAGCAGCTCCCATGTGGAGGCCTAAAAGTGACGAGGGAAATAAGACAAATGGCCAATGATAAATAGTATAGTATATTGTATATTTTATCTTCTTTTCTTTATCTATTGATATATATTTCTACTTTTTACTTAGTGGGGATACAAATGTGTTAATAAATCAATATTTAAAGAATTCAATAAATACATGAAACTATATTGTTCTTTATTAATTTAGTGTCCATTAATCTATTTATCCTTTTTGGCCAAATTTAGATGTATTTATTTCTATTTAATATATTGTTTTCTTATGCGTTTAATGAACTCACACTGTGTGTGTGTGTGTGTGTGTGTGTGTGTGTGTGTGTGTGTGTGTGTGTGTGTGTGTGTGTGTGTGTGTGTGTGTGTGTGTGTGTGTGTGTGTGTGTGTGTGTGTGTGTGTGTGTGTGTGTGTGTGTGTGTGTGTGTGTGTGTGTGTGTGTGTGTGTGTGTGTGGATCAGTGTGTTACCTGAAGTGACCTCTGGGTGGCAGCTGTTTCGTTGTGTTAAAACTGGCAGCCTGCCGTTCCTCCGAGCCGCCGCCCTTTTCTTCCACTACCTGAACTCCACAGCGCCACCTGCTGACCTGCTGGGTAACAACACACACACACACACACACACACACACACACACACACACACACACACACAGGTTGTCAGTGTATCTATGTGAAGAATGAATCTGAATTACCAGCACTGCAGCTCAGACTGGTTTTACTGGGCAACCACCCAGTCACATGACACACGTCCTGGCGGCTGTAATCCATTTTATTGTTGTTTAAAATGTTCTCATGATGTGACGATGCCGAGACATTTTATTACATTATTGGGTTTGATTAAATTAAAGGCAGAACACAATGTCCAGGAAATGATTGAGTTTAAATGTTTATGCTCTGTTAATCAATTTATTATATATTAATCAAAAGCAAAAGCGGAACACCTTTAAACACTGTTTGTCCTCACAAACATGTTAAACTTGTGTGTGTTGTGTTGTGTTGTGTTGTAGTTGCAGGTCCAGGTCCAGGTCAGTGGGAGGCCCTGTGCAGCTTCCTCAATCTGCCCTCCAACCTGCTGCAGCTCCAGCAGACTCAACACACACTGCTGGAGCCGCTTATACACAGGTAACACACACAGGTAACACACACACAGGTAACACACACGGGTAACACACACGGGTAACACACACAGGTAACACACACACACACAAGTCATGCTGTTTGTAATTGTGTGTGTGTGTGTGTGTGTGTGTGTGTGTGTGTGTGTGTGTGTGTGTGTGTGTGTGTGTGTGTGTGTGTGTGTGTGTGTGTGTGTGTGTGTGTGTGTGTGTGTGTGTGTGTGTGTGTGTGTGTGTGTGTGTGTGTGTGTGTGTGTGTGTGTGTGTGCAGGTGGTGTTGTCACCCAGTGGTGAGACAGACACTGCAGGTGGGCGGAGTCATCGTCAGGTTCCCCAGAGAGTCAAACCAGCTGATCCAACTTCCAGAAGATTACAGCGTCCTCATCAACCAGGCGTCCAGCTTCACGTCAGTACTCACTGTACACACTATGTACTCACTGTGTACTCTATGTACTCACTGTGTACTCTATGTACTCCTACTCTACACCTTACATCACCCTCTCTTTCTCCCTAATGCGTCTTGTGTCGTTCTTGTGTGTTCAGGTACTCACCTGTCCACCTGTAGTACCTGTACCAGTTCCTTTGTGTTGTTCTTGTGTGTTCAGGTACTCACCTGTCCACCTGTAGTACCTGTACCAGTTCCTTTGTGTTGTTCTTGTGTGTTCAGGTACTCACCTGTCCACCTGTAGTACCTGTACCAGTTCCTTTGTAGAGGTTTGCTGCTGTAAACTGCTATAAACACCTCACCTGTACCTGCTCCCTGTTACCTGTCCAGGTGTCCCCGGTCAGGAGGGGACAAGTCTCGCGCCCCCACGCTGTGCCTGGTGTGTGGCTCCATGCTGTGCTCTCAGAGCTACTGCTGCCAGACGGAGGTGGACGGGGAGGACGTGGGAGCCTGCACCGCCCACACCTCCACCTGTGGAGCCGGCCTTGGCCTCTTCCTCAGGTAGCACCGTCCTCTGCTGCTGCTGCTGCTGCTGCTGCTGCTCTGGATGTGACTTTGACTGACTGTGTGTGTGTGTGTGTGTGTGTGTGTGTGTGTGTGTGTGTGTGTGTGTGTGTGTGTGTGTGTGTGTGTGTGTGTGTGTGTGTGTGTGTGTGTGTGTGTGTGCGCGTGTGCGTGTGCATGTGTGTGTGCAGAGTCAGAGAAAGTCAGGTGTTGTTTGTAGCAGGTAAAACAAAAGGCTGTTTCTATCCTCCTCCGTACCTGGACGACTACGGAGAAACGGACCAGGGCCTCAAGTAGGTGTTCTCCTTATATTGTTTGTTTGTTTATTGGTTTGTTTGTGTCCTCAGGCGGGGAACCCCCTCCACCTGTTTCTTTATTGGTTTGTTTGTGTCCTCAGGCGGGGGAACCCCCTCCACCTCTGTGGCGAGCGCTACAGGAAGATCGAGCGTCTGTGGCGTCAGCACGGCATCGCTGAGGTCATCGGTCACGCTCAGGAGGCCAATCAGACGCTGGTCGCCATCGACTGGCAGCACCTGTGATGATGGGCTCCTCTGTCTAAGCCATGCCCCTTATACTTACAGACCCTCCTCTTAACCAATTGGCTTCCTGCAGCCCAGTGCTGAGCTCAGATCAGCTTTCAGGGATTCTTTCAGGACTTTTGGCTTTGTGGTTCTTGTATGATGGAGGCTCCTCACCTTGACCCTTGACCTCTGACCTCATCCATGTTTCACTCCACTACTCAAGCTCCTCCCTCTTGTTCCTGCTCACACAGACAGGAAGTTAGGAACGTTTCTTTTAGATCGTTTTTTATTCCGTTTTTTTGGGGGGGAAGATTTAACCAAAGTTAAGCCCCGCCTACCTGCTGCTGTCACTCACAGGTTGATCGACAGGTTACTGTTCTTTCATCTTAAATCCTTGTTTCAGATCCTGTTGCATGATGGGATGGTTATGTCGGCGTAGTCCAATGAGTCCTTACTCCTAATATTTCACACTGAGGAAAATAAAATCATTTTCAAGAGAGTTACTATTTCCCAGAGTTCAGACATTAGTGAAATATTTGAAACATCATGAAAATCAATAATCTATAAATCATCTTCTCTTTGTTTTACAACATATCAGACTGTTTTCTTTTACAGAGGCTTTGTGGTTCATGTTTGTATTGAGAGCTATGATCTCACTTCCTGCTCAATATTTTTTTTATGAATTTGTGTTGAAATGTGACAAATCACAGAAATCATTTATTTATTTATTTGTTTCTTATAAAATGCAGATTTTCCTTAAACTCTTGATTCAAAGATGTTTGAATAAAAATGTTCTTTTCAGGTTTAAATGAGAAGATTTGCAGCAAGTTGCCACTTCACCATCATCATCATCTTCTTCATCATCAGACTTGTTAATATGTGAATTCTTGTATAAATCAGTAAATGTACAATATTGTATAAGAATAACAAAACCAATAAAAACTTTAAAAGAAGTTCATGATTGTGTTTGATCTGTTCCAACACTGTGGCTCAGTGGTTAGCAGGTCTGTCTCTCAATCAGACGGTCGGTGGTTCGATCCCCGGCTCCACTAGTCCATGTCGTTGTGTCCTTGAGCAAGACACTTAACCCTCATTGCTCACCGTTGCTGTGTCTACGTCTACTGTATAGCATGTAAGTCTCTTTGGATAAAAGCCTCAGATAAATGAAATGTAATAATAATCATAAAGAACTCCATAAACTTCCATTTTATTTTATTATTGTTATTGAGAAGCTGAAAGTCTGAACATTTAGATATAATATAGATGTACAGTAGAATATTGAATATACAAAATTACAAATATTACAAAAATATTGCACCAGAATGGATTAAAGTGACCAGAGTGATAAAAAGTGTTCAAGTATTGAGAGTTGAATGTGTGTGGGCTACTGGGAGGTCAGCTTGTTGTGCAGCCTGACAGCAGCAGGGAGGAAGGACTTGCGGTACCTCTCCTTCACACACCGGGGGTGAATCAGCCGGTGGCTGAAGGAGCTGTGCAGAGCTGCCAGGGTGTCCTGCATGGGGTGGGAGGCGTGGTTCATCAGGGATGAGAGCTTGGCCATCATCCTCCGGTCTCCCACCACCTCCACAGTATCCAGAGGACACCCCAGCACGCTGCTGGCCTTCTTTACCAGTTTGTCCAGTCTCCTCCTGTCAGCTGCCGTGATGCTGCTGCACCAGAAGACCACTCCATAGAAGATGGCTGATGCCACCACAGAGTCAAAGAAGGTCTTCAGGAGTGCTCCCTGCACCCCAAAAGACCTCAGTCTCCTCAGCAGAAAGAGTCTGCTCTGTCCCTTTTTATAGAGTGCATGTGCGTGGTCGGACCGAACCAGTTTATTGTTCAAGTGAACACCCAGGTACTTGTAAGATGTCACCATCTCAATGTCCAGTCCCTGGATGCTCAATGGTAGCGGAGGAGAGCGTTTGCCCCGGCAGAAGTCCACCACCAGCTCCTTGGTCTTACTGGAGTTTATCTGGAGGCGGTTCCACTGGCACCATCCTAAAAAGTCCTGATTAAGTTCCCTGTACTCCCTGTCATCATCGGCAGAGATGAGGCCGACGATTGCAGAGTCGTCAGAGAACTTTTGCAGGTGGCAGTTGGCAGAGTTGTGCTTAAAGTAGGATCATCATGAGATGGGGCTGTTTGTAGGGGCATCATGAGGTGGGGCTGTTTGTAGGATCATCATGAGGTGGGGCTGTTTGTAGGATCATCATGAGGTGGGGCTGTTTGTAGGATCATCATGAGGTGGGGCTGTTTGTAGGATCATCATGAGGTGGGGCTGTTTGTAGAGGCATCATGAGGTGGGGCTGTTTGTAGGGGCATCATGAGGTGGGGCTGTTTGTAGAGGCATCATGAGGTGGGGCTGTTTGTAGGATCATCATGAGGTGGGTCTGTTTGTAGGATCATCATGAGGTGGGGCTGTTTGTAGGATCATCGTGAGGTGGGGCTGTTTGAATGATCATCATGAGGTGGGGCCTTTTGTAGGATCATCATGAGGTGGGGCTGTTTGAATGATCATCATGAGGTGGGGCCTTTTGTAGGATCATCGTGAGGTGGGGCTGTTTGTAGTATCATCATGAGGTGGGGCTGTTTGTAGGATCATCGTGAGGTGGGGCTGTTTGTAGTATCATCATGAGGTGGGGCTGTTTGTAGGATCATCATGAGGTGGGGCTGTTTGTAGGGGCATCATGAGGTGGGGCTGTTTGTAGGGGCATCATGAGGTGGGGCTGTTTGTAGGATCATCATGAGGTGGGTCTGTTTGTAGGATCATCATGAGGTGGGGCTGTTTGTAGAGGCATCGTGAGGTGGGGCTGTTTGTAGAGGCATCGTGAGGTGGGGCTGTTTGAATGATCATCATGAGGTGGGGCCTTTTGTAGGATCATCGTGAGGTGGGGCTGTTTGTAGTATCATCATGAGGTGGGGCTGTTTGTAGGATCATCATGAGGTGGGGCTGTTTGTAGGGGCATCATGAGGTGGGGCTGTTTGTAGGGGCATCATGAGGTGGGGCTGTTTGTAGGGGCATCATGAGGTGGGGCTGTTTGTAGGGGCATCATGAGGTGGGGCTGTTTGTAGGGGCATCATGAGGTGGGGCTGTTTGTAGGGGCATCATGAGGTGGGGCTGTTTGTAGGGGCATAATGAGGTGGGGCTGTTTGTAGGGGCATCATGAGGTGGGGCTGTTTGTAGGATCATCATGAGGTGGGGCTGTTAGTAGGGGCATCAGCTGACTGGGATTAGTCAATCAGCTGACTGGAATCCAAGAGAACATCTATGGAAAGAACTAAAGATCAGAGTTCATAGAAGCTTCAAGATGTGAAGACTGTTTGTGTGGAAGAATGAGCCAAAATCACAACTGAGTAACGAGACTAGTTTCTCATTCAGGAGGCGTCTTGAACCAACAAAGGATTTGTACCAAGTATGAAATACATTTCAGTGAACTGTTCAATGCTTGTTCTCTGTGTCATTCCATTGTATTACGGAACTTATTTTCTGAACTTATTTGTTTGGTTTTCTTTGTATGTATGATTACTTGGTGGTACTTTAAAGAACAGGCTTCTGAGGGTTCAAGCCGGTTTAAAGGAATCTGGTGTCTGGAGAGATCAGAGAACAGAATGTTGTGAATATAACTGATATTGGCTGATTTCTGCGCTCTACAGAGTATGAAGAATCACTGGTTTCAGGAAGTTTCTCCTTCTTAGTTCGCAGAGGGACTTCTTCTACTTCCTGTCTCCGGGCACACCTGCAGGGAGGTGAGACAGGTGAGCTGAGCGGCCCAGAGGAGGAAGCTGCTGCTTACCATCAAACCCATTATCAGTAAGTCAGAGGATTAGAGGCAGCAGCTGATCTGCTAATGGGATCAGAGCCCTCGGAGGGTTTGCAGGAGCGGTCGCCATAGCTCACATTCACACCTTCCCTCTGCAGGAACCCCAAGTGAGGAGCTTGCTGCCGACCGGATTGTGTGACTCTCTTGAGATTTGATGGCAAACCCCTCTGCCCCCTCAGAAGTATGGACCTGCAGCTCGGCATTATGGGTCTGAAAACAGGAGTTCTGGCCGAGTTGCGTTCAGCTGCTTCTTTCTGGATCGGATTAAATCTCTGAGGAATTCTCAAGGTGCTCGCTGAAACAGTTTTCTCACTGATACCAGAAGCTGATGAACCTGGTTGTTTTGACCCCAGTAAGAGGTGAAAATGCCGTTCATGCCGGTGAAGTTCAACCTGCAGAAGCGTGTGAAGCTGGCTCAGGGTCTGTGGATGATCTACTGGGTTTCAGTCATCGTGGGCATCCTCCTCTTCAGCCTCGGCATCTTCTTCAAGATTGAGTTGCGGAAGAGAAGCGAGATGATGGACAACAACGAGAGCCATTTAGTGCCCAACCTGTTGATACTGGTGGGCCTGTTGGCCTGCGGGGTCAATGCCTTCGGGGGGAAGGTGTGCCACGACTCTTTGGACCCGATCAAGTTTGCCAAGTGGAAGCCAATGCTGAAGCCGTTCCTGCTGCTGTGCTGCGGCTTCAACGCGCTGCTGCTGCTAACAGCGCTGCTCTGCTTCCTCATGCAGTTCGCCGTGTACCTAACGCTGGCCGAGGGTCTGAAGAACAGCATCAAGTTCTACAAGGACACCGACACACCGGGGCGCTGCTTCATGAAGAGGACCTTGGACTTGACGCAGATCGAGTTCCGCTGCTGCGGCAACAACAACTTCAGGGACTGGTTCGAGGTGCAGTGGATCAGCAACCGCTACCTGGACATGAGCAACGACCTGGTGAAGGAGTAAGTACACAAACACAACCCGGCCGTCAGAGCTGAAGCTGTTAGTGTAGTTAAGGGACTGATGTTTCAGAGACCAAACGATTGATCAACTAATCCAAGAATTAGCAATAATGAAAGCAAGAGAAACACTTCCTAACTCTCTGAACTAAACTTTATATTGAACTGATTAGTTCATCTAATCCTGTCAGATTGATTGTTTCTCTTCTGGGTCTCATCAACACCCAACACTTTACTTCTAACTTTCTCAGAAAGTTCACTTCAATCTTCAGCTTCTCTGAACTCTGGCTCAGTTTGTCTCATCTCTAAAGCTTAAAGCCTGATTCAAATCTCCCACACTTAAAACTTTCAGAGATCAGTGGGTTAACAAAGAGAGTTCTGTCAAAAGGGGTCAGTGGAGGATAAATAAGAGAATTAAGGAGGTAAAAGTTGCCGTGCAAGAGGTCGACGTACCGGCTTCTTCTCTCTAAGTCGATAATCTGTCAGGATCTGATTTCCACTTTGCTGCAGCTTACACGCCAGCTAACATGACAAGGTTAAACAAAACCAGTTGACTGGGGGAGTGCTTCATTCGCTCACCTGAGCAACTGTTGAAAAACATTCAACACATTTATGACAATGTGATAATTGGAAACATACTGATAAACATGTCAGTCTGTGGCTGGATGTCTGGTTGGAAGTCTGTGGTTGCAGGTCTGTGGTAGCAGGTCAGTAGCTGTAGGTTAGTTGTTCTTACGGCTCTGTGGTTGCAAGTCTTTGGCTGCAGTTCAGTTGTTGCAGTTCAGTTGTTGCAGGTCTCTGGTTGCAGGTCTCTGGTTGCAGGTCTGTGGCTGCTGGTCTGTGGTAGCAGTTCAGTAGCTGCAGGTTAGTTGTTGCATGTCACTTTTTTCAGGTCTGTGGTTGCAGGTCTTAATTTACAGGTCTGCGGTTGCAGGTCTGTGGCTGCAGGTCAGTTGTTGCAAGTCCGACACTTGTTGTGTTTCCATGTTAATGCATTATTTTTATCTTAAGAGATATTACTCGAAGCCTCCTGTCGGCCACCAGGCCCCTCCAACTGCAAGAACAATTACTCCCTAAACCCTAAACCCCCCACCCGCCCACTCCCCCCAAGCTCTGAAAAAAAACAAGCTAGCTAGCTTACTAGCCGCCTGTATCCAGAATTACGTTCTTTATTTTCAGACGAGCTGCGACTGGTGTGTTTCCATTTTCTTTTGTACTTCCTGAAAACATTTTCATGTCTTCTCTCCTACAATTCTATTTATTATGGTTTGTACTAAATTCACATATTCAATTTAAAGCTTTTTTATTAATTTAATTCACCACATCAAGCTAAATAATGATTATGATAATTCAATTGAAATTGAGACGCTACAGAGAGACAATAAACAACAACACAAAAACTACAAAGAGACGGTAAACAACTACAAAGAGACAGTAAACAACTACAAAGAGACGTTAAACAACTACAAAGACACGCTACAAAGACACGCTAAACGACTACAAAGAGATGTTGAATAAACAAAGCGATGTCAAATAACGATCAAGTGTCACTTTGTAGTTGCTTTGTGTCTAATTGACAAAATTAGTGACAAAGTTAATCAATTTAAACAGCGGCATTGAGGTTCAAGGAGGAGAAAGAATGGTCATAGGGGTCAGGTGGGTACCATGGTTGATGGGCTCAGTAAACCATAAATACACCATGATTGTGACACTCAGCCAGCCCGTGTAACCTCTGACCCCTGTGGAGTCCAGTGAATATTAACCCTGACACTGTCTTCGTCCTGCAGTCGCGTCCTCAGTAACGTGGAGGGGAAGTATCTGATGGACAGCGTCCCCTTCAGCTGCTGTAACCCGGGCTCCCCTCGGCCTTGCATCCAGCACCACCTGACCAACAACTCGGCCCACTACGACTACGATCACCGCATTGAGGAGCTCAACATCTGGACCAGGGGCTGCCGGGAGGCCCTCTTCTCTTACTTCAGCAGTATGATGAACAGCATCGGAGTGCTCATCATCGCCACCATCATCCTGGAGGTAAGCCGCCCACAACCCGCCTCAGCCAATCAGCATCAGGCCTGAGCCACCTTCAGAAGCAGTCCAACATGTAGGTTAGTTTAGCATGAAGCTACAGCCCGGTTAGCTTAGATTGATGCTACCGCCAGATTATCTTAGCATGAAGCTACAGCCAGGTTAGTTTAGCATGAAGCTATAGCCAGCCGCAGGTTAGCTTAGCATGAAGCTTCAGCCAGCCACTGGTTAGCTTAGCATGAAGATACAGCCAGCCGCTGGTTAGCTTACATTAAGCTACAGACAGATTTTACAAACGTTTACAAACAAATTAAAAGTTCAGACAAAGACTTTGTTGTCTGTAAATAAATTTAAAAAACATAAATATAGCTTATGGGTCTCCGACTGTGACAAAGAAACATTCACTCAAAGTCTCACTCTCACTCACACTCACAATATAAGTCACACTCACAATAAAAGTCACACACACTCAGTCAAATCATAATAACAATAATAATAATGTAATATTAATAAATATTTAATAATAATTTGATTTATATAGCGCTTTTCGTAATACTCAAAGACACTATGGAGTGTGGTGGTGGAGCAGGTCGGTGAGGGAGGAGGGGCCTAATGGAGTGTGGTGGTGGAGCAGGTCGGTGAGGGAGGAGGGGCCTAATGGAGTGTGGTGGTGGAGCAGGTCTGTGAGAGAGGAGGGGCCTGGTGAGTGTGGTGGTAGAGCAGGTCGGTGAGGGAGGAGGGGCCTAATGGAGTGTGGTGGTAGAGCAGGTCGGTGAGGGAGGAGGGGCCTAATGGAGTGTGGTGGTGGAGCAGGTCTGTGAGAGAGGAGGGGCCTGGTGAGTGTGGTGGTAGAGCAGGTCGGTGAGGGAGGAGGGGCCTAATGGAGTGTGGTGGTGGAGCAGGTCTGTGAGAGAGGAGGGGCCTGGTGAGTGTGGTGGTGGAGCAGGTCGGTGAGGGAGGAGGGGCCTGATGGAGTGTGGTGGTGGAGCAGGTCGTTGAGGTTGCGGATGTGTGGGGAGGGAGACAGAGTGGAGTGGTCGATGAGGCAGAAGTTGTGACTGGTTATAGTGAGAGATTTGGGACCGAAGATGAGCATGTCCGATTTATCACAGTTGAGTCAGTTGGTTTGCATCCATGAGTTAATGTCAGTGAGGCAGTCGGTCAGAGTGGAGTCAGGAGCAGTGGTAATAGTGGAGCTGTAGAGGGTTAGGGGTTAGAGGTCAGGGGTTAGGGTTAGGGTCAGAGTGGATTGAGGAGCAGTGGTAATGGCCTTTTTGGAGATGACATCATCAGTGGAAGAGGAGACCATGTTGACGTATGCTGTTACCAAGAGAGAGCAGGTAGAGGATGAACAGGAGAGGACCAAGCACTGAACCCTGAGGGACGCCTTGAGACAGAGGAGCGGTGGAGGAGGTGCAGCTGCTGATGAACTGGTGTCTGTTTGTTAGATATGATTTGAGCCAGGAGAGAGCAGATCACTCAATACACTCACAGTCACTCACACCCTCACTCTCACACACTCTCTTACTCTTACTCTCACTCACTCTCACTCTCACTCTCACTCACACTCTTACTCTTACACTTAATCTCAGTCACACTCTCCCCCTCTCACTAACAGTCACATTCACTCTTACTCACATTTACACTCACCCTCACTCTTACTCTCACGCACTCTCACACTATCACTCTTACTCACACTCTCACTTACAGTCTCACTCTTACTCTGACTTTCACACTCTCACACTCTCTCTCACTCATAGTCACACTCAGTTATATTTACACTGACAGACCGAGTTTGAGTTTCTTGGAGTTAAATGTATTTTTTCTTTTACTTCCTGCTTTCACTCTAGAGTTCAGAGTTGATCCTGTCTATGAAAGATGAGAACCTGACCTCAGATCTTTCACATGCTCCAGTTGACTCAGGTCCTGAGGTGGCGGCGTGTTAAGCTGCCGAGCGGTGGTCAGGCTCACGAAGGATCAGGGACTATTCTGGGAGGCTTAATCTGCCTGCATCAGCAACAGGTTGCATTCTGGGAAGATCAGAATGAGGGACAGTTCTTGGTTATGTGGGTCAAAACAACAGGTTTGACCTGAAGAGTCACGGCGGTTTAAGAGCAACATGGTGAACTCAATCACACGTTCTATCACTGATGCTGCTGCTCTCAGGTCTGTTTCACTCTCCTCAGTTTGTGACCAATCAGCAGCCTCCACACAACAAACACATGTAAACAATAACATGGTGACCAACACCTTTACATCTTTGTTTTAAAAAACAATTGGGGTGTAGTACTACATATGGAGCATTTATCAAATACTAACACACTAAAATGTACCTAATTAATTAGAAAGTTACATTCTAAAATACGAAAACACTCATAGAACACATATAGAAATAATCAAACATTAAAATACTCAAATAACAGTCTAAGATACTAACACACTGAAATAATGAAATGCTGAAATAGTTATAAATGTAAATATTAAAACACTTGAATGTTTAAATATTCAAATATTTAAATACTTAAATACTCCAATTCTAAAATACTCATATATCGATACTAACATACTTCGGGGTAGAGCTGTTTGAATGCATCTCGCATGTCCAAGTGTCCTTGAGCAAGGCACTGAAACCGGTGCTTCACAGCCGCTCTTAAAGATGCTGAGGACGGTTCAAATTTCATAACGATTGGAATAAAGTTTAAAGTTACAAAACTACTTCTATATAGGCCCCATTAGGCCTGATCTCGGAACATTGGGTTCTGCCTCCGGGACTGAGCATATCAAAAAAATATAAGAAAAAAAAAAAAAAAAAAAAAACAAAAATGTAAAATCCCTGCCTCACAAGTCAATATAAGTTAATTGTGTCATGTTTATAACACTATTACACAATAATTATAAACATAAACCATAAGCATAACTTAAAGTGACTCAAAACCGACTCAAAATGCACCCTGAGTTTTGAAGAAATGCTGATTAGAAAAGTTAGGAACGGTTTTGGAATCCATAGAGCCTACAGAGTCCGCGAATACCAACCATTCCACAAGGACATCACAAAGCATCGCAAAGATATGCACAATAATGTCATTTGTATCCAGCAAAAAATATGAAAATGTACTTACTTTTGGCTGAAATATGAATATTCCAGGCCTTCCTGCTCCCTATTCACAGCTAAGGCCACGGAGCACCCTGCTGCAGTGAAACAGTGGTTCAGGGACCACCGAGGACTGTGGGAACTTTTCATGCTTGAGCGGAGATAACATGAGTTCTCGACATTTTTCTGAACTAAAATAATTATTAGAAATACTTCACTCAATCAAAGCAAAATTTCGCACAGATACTCCTACAATATTGAGCTATTTTTTTATGTTTACTATCATAAACCAATATACCACTAACACATACATGGCCTTAATATCTATCTTCACAATGTTTTCTGTATATTATAGCTTTTTAAATTTTTCAAATAGACCTTGTGAATGAGGAGATAATCAGGATTTAATATGAGATAAAAAAGCATCTGCAATTTTGGTTGAAAAATTGGTGGGGAACATAAGGTTAAATACTAACATACTATAATACTAAAACAATAAAATGTGATTGGGATCCTAAATGTAACTGGTTCCTGATTTATTTAGGGGATCTTTAGTTGTTTAGTACTTGTTGCAGAATCTTTAAAATGACTCAGATACTGAGTCTCATCTCCCGGTAGACCAGAGCTAGACCACCATGAAGTCACATGGGTACTAAACCATCAGGGAGAGCTAGACCACCATGAAGTCACATGGGTACTAAATCATCAGTGACTTCATGGTGGTCTAGCTCTCCCTGATGGTTTAGTACCCATGTGACTTCATGGTGGTCTAGCTCTCCCTGATGGTTTAGTACCCATGTGACGTCATGGTGGTCTAGCTCTCCCTGATGGTTTAGTACCCATGTGACTTCATGGTGGTCTAGCTCTCCCTGATGGTTTTAGTACCCATGTGACTTCATGGTGGTCTAGCTCTCCCTGATGGTTTAGTACCCATGTGACTTCATGGTGGTCTAGCTCTCCCTGATGGTTTAGTACCCATGTGACTTCATGGTGGTCTAGCTCTCCCTGATGGTTTAGTACCCATGTGACGTCATGGTGGTCTAGCTCTCCCTGATGGTTTAGTACCCATGTGACTTCATGGTGGTCTAGCTCTCCCTGATGGTTTAGTACCCATGTGACTTCATGGTGGTCTAGCTCTCCCTGATGGTTTAGTACCCATGTGACTTCATGGTGGTCTAGCTCTCCCTGATGGTTTAGTACCCATGTGACTTCATGGTGGTCTAGCTCTCCCTGATGGTTTAGTACCCATGTGACTTCATGGTGGTCTAGCTCTCCCTGATGGTTTAGTACCCATGTGACTTCATGGTGGTCTAGCTCTCCCTGACATCATCACACCGGGAGATGAGACTCAGTATCGGAGTCATTTTAAAGATTCTGCAACAAGTACTAAACACATGTAATGTAAACCATTTGGGAGAGCTAGACCACCATGAAGTCACATGGGTACTAAACCATCAGGGAGAGCTAGACCACCTGGGTACTAAATAGATATGTATATGACATGGTATGATGTGATCTATATGCTGACCCTGAACTGGTTCCCAGTCGGTGGACATGGCCGGGTTGAAGTACCTGACCACGGCTCTGGAGACAATGGAGGACCCGGAGAACCCGGAGTGCGAGAGCAACGGCTGGCTGTTGGAGAAAGGAGTGAAGGAGACGTTCGGCGATCTGCTGACCAAGCTGAAGACGCTTGGGAAGACCAACCAGGTGGAGGGTGGGGACACACCTGAGGCTGCCAACTGAGAGCCACGCCCCCCAGACAGGACTGAGCCCCCCACACACACACCTCTACCTGCCGCTCCTCCAAACAACAGAGAGCAAGAGAGAATAGGCTTTCTCTGTCTGTACATACTTCATCATACAGTACATGTGTTAAAATATCCACCCCCACACACACACACACACATACACACACACACCACACACACACACACACACACACACACACACACACACACACACACACACAAGAAGGCTTCCGTTCAGACAACATCAGGCCTGAAAGACGCCAGTCTTCACAGGAGCCCGACCGATCTATCCGATCAGGTCTGGGAGTTATAATAAACTGTTAGGGAGCGCAGAGCAGACAAATTATAATTTCAAAATTTGACGGTCAGTGAATGCCTCGTCATCAGCTGCTGTGTCTCAGACACGGAGTATCGGTCGGACTCTGGTCTTTACTATTGCTGGCCGACCTCCCAAACGGTTTGTTGACTTGGAAACAGAATGCCAAAAATATCCTCAAAGATTCGGGGTGCTCGGTGCTGCCGCTGCCTGGTCAGGAGTGGTACTTCAATGTTAGCAGTACCACTCCTGACCAGCAGGGGTACTTAAAGGTTTAAACGCAGCGAGTGAGATTCATGCAACTTTTTCCTTGAATATTACTTGAACACATCTTTCAAACAGTTTTCTATCATCTTACGTACGTTAACGCTCTAACATCATGGCATCTGGTTCCCCGTCAGAGACCGAACAGGAGCGTTTTTATACTCTAGGACACACAGATGAGAGATTAAGTCAGGACGGCTGTATAGTGATTAAAGGGTCAGTCTACAGAGAAATTCAGTTACACATTGTAATATTTGTACTTTCCTATTTTTTCTTTTTTGTGAAATGGAGAGTTGTGATGTTTTCAGCCAGTTGTTGTGGGTTGGTTGGAGCTTGTAGTCGCTCCACTGTGTATGATAAAACCTATAAAGAGATCGTGACTGACGCCACCTGTCTGACTCGTCTTTTATTAGCACCATTGTTTTGTTACACGTAGAACACAAGTATATACAGGTGAATACACAGGGGTGTATACAGGTTCATACAGGTATATGCAGGTGTACACAAAGGGGTATTTATAGGTGTATACATGAGGTATATACAGGTTTATAAAGTGGTATACATAGGTGTATACACAAGGGTTTATACAGGTGTATTACAGTTCTTAGTTCTTAGTGTTTCCACTATGTCTTACAATGTAGACAGTGCCCTGTAGTATTTATTTTATAGCATCTTAGAGTGTTCATCAATGTCTTGTAGTAGTCACCCACAACCTGACTAGCACCTTCAACAACTCAGTGTTGGCCCCGCCCCCGACTGCCAGCAAGCTCGGTATGACACTCAACAGTCAACTCTCCAACAACACAGTCCTGTAGGTCCATGCTGTACAACATTCTGTAGGTCCATGCTAGTCAACCTCCTGTAGGTCCATGCTAGTTAACATCCTGTAGGTCCATGCTAGTCAACATCCTGTAGGTCCATGCTAGTCAACATCCTGTAGGTCCATGCTAGTCAACATCCTGTAGGTCCATGCTAGTCAACATCCTGTAGGTCCATGATGCTCAACATCCTGTAGGTCCATGCTAGTCAACATCCTGTAGGTCCATGCTAGTCAACATCCTGTAGGTCCATGCTAGTCAACATCCTGTAGGTCCATGCTAGTCAACATCCTGTAGTCCATGCTGTTCAACATCCTGTAGGTCCATGCTGTTCAACATCCTGTAGGTCCATGCTAGTCAACATCCTGTAGGTCCATGCTAGTCAACATCCTGTAGGTCCATGCTGTTCAACATCCTGTAGGTCCATGCTGTTCAACATCCTGTAGGTCCATGCTAGTCAACATCCTGTAGGTCCATGCTAGTCAACATCCTGTAGGTCCATGCTGTTCAACATCCTGTAGGTCCATGCTGTTCAACATCCTGTAGGTCCATGCTGTTCAACATCCTGTAGGTCCATGCTGTTCAACATCCTGTAGGTCCATGCTAGTCAACATCCTGTAGGTCCATGCTAGTCAACATCCTGTAGGTCCATGCTAGTCAACATCCTGTAGGTCCATGCTAGTCAACATCCTGTAGGTCCATGCTAGTCAACATCCTGTAGGTCCATGCTAGTCAACATCCTGTAGGTCCATGCTAGTCAACATCCTGTAGGTCCATGCTGCTCAACATCCTGTAGTCCATGCTGTTCAACATCCTGTAGGTCCATGCTGTTCAACATCCTGTAGGTCCATGCTAGTCAACATCCTGTAGGTCCATGCTAGTCAACATCCTGTAGGTCCATGCTGTTCAACATCCTGTAGGTCCATGCTGTTCAACATCCTGTAGGTCCATGCTAGTCAACATCCTGTAGGTCCATGCTAGTCAACATCCTGTAGGTCCATGCTGTTCAACATCCTGTAGGTCCATGCTGTTCAACATCCTGTAGGTCCATGCTGTTCAACATCCTGTAGGTCCATGCTGTTCAACATCCTGTAGGTCCATGCTAGTCAACATCCTGTAGGTCCATGCTAGTCAACATCCTGTAGGTCCATGCTAGTCAACATCCTGTAGGTCCATGCTAGTCAACATCCTGTAGGTCCATGCTAGTCAACATCCTGTAGGTCCATGCTAGTCAACATCCTGTAGGTCCATGCTAGTCAACATCCTGTAGGTCCATGCTAGTCAACATCCTGTAGGTCCATGCTAGTCAACATCCTGTAGGTCCATGCTAGTCAACATCCTGTAGGTCCATGCTGCTCAACATCCTGTAGTCCATGCTGTTCAACATCCTGTAGGTCCATGCTGTTCAACATCCTGTAGGTCCATGCTAGTCAACATCCTGTAGGTCCATGCTAGTCAACATCCTGTAGGTCCATGCTGTTCAACATCCTGTAGGTCCATGCTGTTCAACATCCTGTAGGTCCATGCTAGTCAACATCCTGTAGGTCCATGCTAGTCAACATCCTGTAGGTCCATGCTGTTCAACATCCTGTAGGTCCATGCTGTTCAACATCCTGTAGGTCCATGCTGTTCAACATCCTGTAGGTCCATGCTGTTCAACATCCTGTAGGTCCATGCTGTTCAACATCCTGTAGGTCCATGCTAGTCAACATCCTGTAGGTCCATGCTAGTCAACATCCTGTAGGTCCATGCTAGTCAACATCCTGTAGGTCCATGCTAGTCAACATCCTGTAGGTCCATGCTAGTCAACATCCTGTAGGTCCATGCTAGTCAACATCCTGTAGGTCCATGCTAGTCAACATCCTGTAGGTCCATGCTAGTCAACATCCTGTAGGTCCATGCTAGTCAACATCCTGTAGGTCCATATTCAGGAGAATATGTCCTCTGCTAATGTAATGCAGTGTCTTACAATATCTTACAATGTTTGAAAATGTCTAGTAGTATTTTACTGTGTTTTACAATGTTTGACAATGTCTTGTAGTATTTTACAGTGTTTGACAATGTCTTGTAGTATTTTACAGTATCTTACAGTAACAATGTGTGTTAAAGAAGAACAATTGACAAAGAAAACCTTTTTAGTAAGATGCCAAATCTGCGGTTGTAAAACAGCTCTATTTATTGAAATATAATCAAATATTTATGGATTAAATGTATCGTGTCAATGCCTCGTGTCCTACAGTGTTTGACAATGTCTTGGTCTTGTAGTATTTTACAGTGTCTTACAGTTGTATACAGTAGTACAGTGTGTGCAGGTGGTTAACAGGAGATGAGCAGATAAACGGAGTTAATCAGATCAGAGGAACAGATTTACTCTGCTGATGTCAGTTAAGGGCCAAGGACAGTGGCCATGACGCAGGGAGACACCGTCCTCATCCTCTAAAGGATCAGTCCACTGCTTTTCTTAAATTATTCACATCTTTCTCCCTCATCAGGAGTATCAGAGTGTGACAAAGAAAAAAATGTATATATATATATATATATATATATATATATATATATATATATAAAATTACATTCTATAAACCATAGACACAGCAACGGTTAGCGTTTCGTGTTAAGTGTCTTGCTCAGGGACACATCGACGTGACACTATACTATAACAGACATTTCATCAGAACATATATATGCATATATTTCTCTGAAGAGAAAAGTTAAGAATGAATGAATTACAGATGACATTAAACGCTCCATGGATTTATGCTGTATTTTATGTAGAACAATAGAGATCCTGCAGCTGCTTAACGGACCAATCACATGGCTCCTTATGGCCAGTTGCTAGGCAGAATTAAGATTAGATTATATCGTTAGGGCAATAAAGCTAAACCTCCAAGGCCGAAAAGACCAGATAATACAATCAAACTCCCTACTCTTTGAACGTACAATAGTATTAAACTCCCTATGCTTAGAACCTACAATATTATTAAACTCCCTACTCTTAGAACTAACAATAGTATTAAACTCCTTACTCTTAGAACGTACAATATTATTAAACTCCTTTTCTTAGAACATATAATAGTATTAAACTCCCTACTCTTAGAACGTACAATATTATTAAACTCCCTACTCTTAGAACATACAATATCATTAAACTCCTTCTCTTAGAATGTATAATATTATTAAACTCCCTACTCTTAGAATGTACAATATTATTAAACTCCTTCTCTTAGAACATATAATATTATTAAACTCCCTACTCTTAGAACATACAATATTATTAAACTCCTTCTCTTAGAACATATAATATTATTAAACTCCCTACTCTTAGAACATACAATATTATTAAACTCCTTCTCTTAGAACATATAATATTATTAAACTCCCTACTCTTAGAACATACAATATTATTAAACTCCTTCTCTTAGAACATATAATATTATTAAACTCCCTACTCTTAGAACATACAATATCATTAAACTCCTTCTCTTAGAACATATAATATTATTAAACTCCCTACTCTTAGAACGTAAAATATTATTAAACTCCTTCTCATAGAACATATAATATTATTAAACTCCCTACTCTTAGAACATACAATATTATTAAACTCCTTCTCTTAAAACATATAATATTATTAAACTCCCTACTCTTAGAACGTAAAATATTATTAAACTCCTTCTCATAGAACGTAAAATATTATTAAACTCCCTACTCTTAGAACATACAATATAATTAAACTCCTTCTCTTAGAACATATAATATTATTAAACTCCCTACTCTTAGAACGTAAAATATTATTAAACTCCTTCTCATAGAACATATAATATTATTAAACTCCCTACTCTTAGAACATACAATATTATTAAACTCCTTCTCTTAGAATGTATAATATTATTAAACTCCCTACTCTTAGAACGTACAATATTATTAAACTCCTACTCTTTGAACGTCCAATATTATTAAACTCCTTCTCGTAGAACATATAATATTATTAAACTCCCTACCCTTTGAACATACAATATTATTAAACTCCTTCTCGTAGAACGTATAATATTATTAAACTCCCTACGCTTAGAACGTACAATAGTATTAAACTCCCTACTGTTTTTTATGACCTTTATATTACTTTTTTATGGAATACTATAATAATATATTTTATGACATACAGTGCTATATCGTCCTCAAAATGTTTGCATTTTATATTGATGTTCTGGACTCTTTCAGTGCTTTGTCAGTATTTTTTATGACTTCATCACATGTTCATTGCTTATTTAAGCACCAAACATAAAAAATCCTTTTTAGTGAATAGTAACCTTCATTCTAGTTCAGAGACCTTTTTAACTCTGGACTGACAGACCGAGAACTGAGGACCTGCAGATGTTGCAGGGTTCTGGATTTCAACCCAGGAACTTTACTGGGTTCTGGATCTCTACACCGGAACCTTTACTGGGTTCTCCCACTGCCCCGTCTCCCACTGCCCCGTCTCCCACTGCCCCGTCTCCCACTGCGTCCCTTTACCTTAATCAAGATAATAACGTCTTGTTTGAAACTTGTCTTCATGAACTGGAATGACAATTGGTGTGAAACAGTTTTTACTGTTTTTTAATAGCTGCTGTTCCTGCTGTTCCTGTTTCTACCATTTAAATCCTTCTGAATCTATTTAATTTGCTGACTATGAAACAATAAAAAATAACACTGTGTTCAACATCAATCTCCAGGAGATTATTTTTTCTATTCAAATGATTTTACTTGTTTCTGTCACAGCAGATTTCTTTCTTTCACATCAAAGTCTCATAAATCACTGAATTGTCTTGGTGTATTGATGAAGTGCAGTGAGCGGATGCCCCCTGCTGGAGATCATGGAGATCATTTAAAAAACTCTTCTTTACAATAAGCTTTATGTTAAAGGGCCATTTCTCAGTTTAAAGCAGCCTAATAATGAGTTAATATCTCAAAATAATTAGTAAGTATCTCAAACTAATTAGTTAGTATCTATAAATAATGATTCACAGTCGCCCACCAATGACCTTCTAGTTGCATCAGATTGGGGACTTGTCTCATTTCTGGTCCTGTTAGACCTTAGTGCTGATAAAGGACTTGTCTCGTTTCTGGTCTTGTTAGACCTTAGTGCTGATAAAGGACTTGTCTCTGTTCTGGTCCTGTTAGACCTTAGTGCTGATAAAGGACTTGTCTCTGTTCTGGTCCTGTTAGACCTTAGTGCTGATAAAGGACTTGTCTTGGTTCTGGTCCTGTTAGACCTTAGTGCTGATAAAGGACTTGTCTCGGTTCTTGTCCTGTTAAACCTTTGTGCTGCGTTCGACACCATTGACCATGACATCTTATTACAGAGACTAGAACAGGTGATTGGTATTAAAGGTACCGCACTAAGCTGGTTTAGGTCGTATTTATCAGATCAATCTCAGTTTCTATATGTAAACGATGAAGCCTTGATGCGTTCGTCATGGAGTTCCACAAGGTTCTGTGCTTGGACCAATTTTATTCACCATATATGCTTCCTTTAGGCAATATTATAAGGAAACACCAATAAGCTTCCATTGTTATGACGATGATACCCAGCTATATATATTGATCAAGCCAGATGAAACCAACCAGGTGGCTAAACTTTAAGCGTGTCTCAAAGTCATAAAAACCTGGATGACCTGCAACTTCCTGATGTTGAACTCGGACAAGACTTAAGTTATTTTACTTAGCCCAGAACATCTCAGAAATCAGTTATTGAATGATATTGTTTCTCTTGATGGCATTGCTCTGGCATCCAGCACCACTGTAAATAATCTATGTTATCTTTGATCAGGACTTGTCCTTTAACTCCCACGTGAAACAGATCTAAAGGACTGCCTTTTTTCACCTATGCAACATTTCAAAAATCAGGCACATCTTGTCTCAAAGCAATGCAGAAAAATGTATTCACGCATTTGTTACTTCAAGACTGGATTACTGCAACTCCTTATTATCAGGCTGCTCTAATGAGTCTCTTAAATCTCTCCAGTTGATCAAGAATGCTACAGCTTGTGTACTAACTAGGACTAGGAAGAAAGATCTCATTACTTTTGTATTAGCTGCTCTCCACTGACTTCCTGTCTTGTAAGATCAAGAATCACATTAAAAATCCTTCTCCTCATCTACAAAGCCGTAATTGGTGATGCACCATCATAGCTTAAGGAGCTTAAGTACCATACTACCCCACTAGAGAGCTCATAGTACCATATTATCCCACTAGAGAGCTTATAGTACCATATTAGCCCACTAGAAAGTTTATAGTACCATATTACCCCACTAGAGAGCTCATAGTACCATATTATCCCACTAGAGAGCTTATAGTACCATATTAGCCCACTAGAAAGTTTATAGTACCATATTACCCCACTAGAGAGCTCATAGTACCATATTACCCCAGTAGTGAGCTCATAGTACCATATTACCCCACTAGAGAGCTCATAGTACCATATAACCCCACTAGAGAGCTGATAGTACCATATTACCCCACTAGAGAGCTCGTGGTGCCATATTACCCCACTAGAGAGCTCATAGTACCATATTAGCCCACTAGAAAGTTTATAGTACCATATAACCCCACTAGAGAGCTCATAGTACCATATAACCCCACTAGAGAGCTCATAGTACCATATTACCCCAGTAGAGAGCTTATAGTACCATATTTTCCCACCAGAGAGCTGCGCTCACTGAATGCGGGGCTACTTGTGGTTCCTAGTCTTAAAAAGTAGGGTGGGGGCCAGAGCCTTCAGTTATCAAGCTCCTTTTCTGTGGAACCAGCTTCCACTTTCAGTCCGGGGGGCAGACACAGTCACCTCATTTAAGAGTAGACTTAAGACTTTTCTCTTTGATAGTGCTTATATTTAGGGCTGGCTCATGTTTATAGTTAGGGCTGGTTCAGGTTTATAGTTAGGGCTGGCTCAGGTCGGCCCTGGTCCAGCCCCTAGATATGCTGCTATAGGTCTAGACTGCTGGGGGACATCTTAGGATACACTGAGCTCCTCTCTCCTCTTCTCTCTCATTTTCTCCTCTCTATCCTTCTGGATGAATTAATGTCTCTTTAATGCACATTACTAACTCTACTTCCTCTCGGGAGCCTCTGTGCTTCCTCTCCTCAAGCTTCATGGATCGTGGCTGTCTGGATCCGGTCCTGCTCCCTGCCATGGTGGCCCTGCTGATGCCCCTCATCTCTACCTCCGTCTGCTTCATGGATCGTGGTTATCTGGGTCATGGTCCATGCCTACTACTCATTACATGAATACCTTCTGTCATATTCATTGAATGTGCTGTAACTCTGTTATGTTGATTCTGGTCACGTGACATCTATTGCTTCTGTCCATCCGAGAGAGGGATCCTCCTCTGTTGTTCTCATGAAGGTTTCTTAACTTTTTTCCCCTGTGAAAGAGTTTTTACTATTTTTTGGGGAGTTTTTCCTGATCTGATGTGAGGTCCTGGGACAGGATGTCTATGTGTACAGATTGTAAAGCCCTCAGAGGCAAATTCAGGATTTTGGGCTATACAAAATAAACTGAATTGAAAATAATAAATTTGTATCTTAAGATAATGAGTTAGTATCTCAAAATCATGAGTTAGTATCTAGAAACAATTAGTATCTAGAAACAATTAGTTAGTATCTGAAAGATTCTGCTCGTTATCCCGGCCAGTCCGTGGGAGAAATGCTCAGATATTCAAATTTATATAATTAAAAGATTTAATAAAAGATGACAAAACAGTTATACATTACTCGATTCGAGGCCTTCCTCCTTTCTGCAAATTCACAGACTGTAAACAGTTAGCTGTCGCTTCACGTCCAGGAGAGAGAGGCTTACAAATGCCGCGCTATTAGTTTAAATACTCTGTCACGGAGCTTAAGGCCCTCTCATTGGTTAGTTATTCTTCTCGATTGTCCATAGGTCCATCTGCTTTCGGGAAGGCGGAGGCTCTTCATCCTCCAGGGACAAAGGAATAGTCCATCTTCCAAGTATCCATGCGCGCGTCTTTCCGGTCCCAAATGTCTGTGTCTCACTCCACCTTCCCCCAGAAACACATGAAGGAACCACTTCTTCTTCAAGAAACAGTCCCACATTCCTAACTCCTATAGAATCATTATATAAAAACCCATTCACACCTAAACATTAAACAATATGACATACAGTGACTTTCTTAATACATACAATTACATATCCTTCATAATGCCCTTCATTATTTATCATATCCTTCTTATGCATTGTAATGTACACTTAAACAATCCTTTATTACACATGTACAGGTAATTTCAAGCTCACTAATCTATTAGAACTTAACATATCTCATCATAATTGGTTAGTATCTAGAACACATTTGTTAGTATCTAGAAACAATTAGTTAGTATCTCAAAATAATAAGTTAGTATCTAGAAATAATGAGTTAATCTCTTATAATGAGTTAGTATTTCCAAAATAATTTATTTCTGAAAATAAGTAATATGTAAAAATGACAACCAAAGTATCTGATAATGAACAAGTGACTAAAAATAATAACACAGTATCTCATAATTTAATAGTATTTCCATAGAATGTACAACTTATTTTTTAGATACCAAGTCATGAAGACTGGCATGTCCCCTCTGGGCTTCCGTAGACCTTCAGGGATGAGCAGGTTCTCAGAGTGAAGACACACACAGGAAACTTCTTTTAAAGGTTTATTACAAAACGCAAGACAAAACATGTCAACTGGGTTTTTATTCTATTGGCAAACACGACACAATGACAAACAACCTTCTATCTGCAGGTGGAGCTGGAACCAGCAACCGAAGAGGAACCAAACCATCGTGGACAAAACGAAGAGAACGGCAGCTTTAAGGAACCGAGAGAACAAAAACCAGGAGGAGGAAGAGGAGGAGTAGAAGGAGGAGAACTTCTGAGTATTTCTACAACTGTCTGCTGCCAACACACTTATAAATAGTCACCATTAAATTAAGTCAAATCCAATTCACACAGTAAAATGTTTTTCACAAACTCAAAGTGTCTTTGGGGTGGGGGGGAGGGGGCGGAGTCCTGTCATGGAGGAAGACCTGGTCCCGGTTTGGTCCAAGACGTCCATTAGAGTCTTTAAATAACTTCATAGACGTTTGGATTCTTTTGTTGCTTCAGAAGAGTTTTTACTTTACAGGATTCTTTTTAAAAGGAGGCTTTAACTTTGAAAATCTGGACGTCTGCTGGAGTTGCTTCCTATCTGCCCAAAGACGATGTTGCTACGGTAAAAAAGGGCAACTAGATGCTCTTGTTTGTCTTTTTACTTGTGAGTCACATTTAAATATTGATATATTACAACATCGTTCCAAATTCATAAATAAGAAGTGCAGTTTACCCTCCAACCTCCACAACACCGCTGAAAAACTACAAAGATGGCTGACTAGCTGAAGGTTCTTCGTGCAAAAGCCAGCTCGACCAATCAGCTGTCTGCAAGCTATGAACAACCAATCAGAGCACCGCAAGAACCAGCCAATCACAATCACTCAGAACAGAAACAGCCAGACGAGCCGAAGCACATCAGACCTGAACCAGATCAGACCTGAACCAAATCAGACCTGAACCACATCAGACCTGAACCACATCCAACCAGAACCAGATCAGACCAGAACCAGATCAAACCAGAACAGACCTGGGCCTGTTTTCAGCTGAATCCACAGCTTTGATTGTTTATATGAATCTGATCTATGGAACTTTTATTTCCCATAATGCACTGCGTGCTGTGCTATAATGGCAGGAAACAGGGTCAATGACAGTCATTCCCAGCTCTCTCCTCCGGTGGCTGATGGGAAATTGCGTGTAGAGTGGGCAGAGTGAAAGCGAACAGCGTCCGTGTGCAACCTGACAGACAAGTGGAGGAGAGGCAGGGCTTGGGTGGGAGGAGGGGTGGGGCATGGGGAACATCCTTAAGAGCTAACGGCCGGGTATGACCATATATGGAGATGCCCCACCTCCTGCTGCTATCTACACCAGAGAATCAACCAGGTCCAGTTCACAAAACCTGGACAAACAAACTGCTGCGGGCTGCCCAGAATCTGTCCCCAACTGGTCCAGAACTGGTGGAGAACTGGTCCAGAACGATTTTAAATTATATTTATTCCAGAACTGGCCCCAAACCAGTCCAGAACCAGTCAGTGCTAATTCAGAACCGACCCAGAACAGCTCGAAAAACTGGTCCGAACCCAGCCAAGAGCTGGGTGACGTCACTCAGAGTCGGACTCCAGTGGAGCGGTCTCGTCTAGGACAACCCTCTTCCGGCGCTTGGCGGCGGCGGCCCGGGCCCGTTGCTCCTCCTCCAAGTGGGCCTTCTTGTGGCGGGAGAAGCTGGATGAGTGCATGAAGGTTTTGTTGCAGGCCGCGCAGGTGTAGGTCTTGGTCTTAACGGGGAGTCCGGTCTTGATGTGAAGCTGCTTCTGGTAGTGGTGCTGCTGCAGCTTCCCCCGTGCGCCGCCGCCGTCCAGGTGGGTCTGCTGGTGCCGAACCAAACTGGAGACGCGGCTGAACCGTTTCCCACACTGGCTGCACCCATGGCGGCCTCCTCCGGCTCCTCCTCCGTCTCCACCTCGTTCCTCCTCAGAGGTGGTGGAGCCCCGCTTACTAGCCCGGCCTGCCCGGCGGCGGCGGTTTTTCTTGCAAAGGGTATAAAAGTTGGGCTTGTCACGAGAGCAGAGCTTGAGACGAATCTTGAGGTCTGAGGAGGTCTCGGCGAGGTTCTCCTTGCCGGGTGTGTAGTTGTCCAGCAGCTCCTTGACGTGGGTCACCTGGTGCTTGGACAGCTGCGTGGACGTCCTGAAGCTCATGTCGCACTGCGGGCAGGCGTAGAATTTATCGCCCACCTGACTCTCCATGATGGCCGTCGCCGCCGCCACCACATGCTGCTGTTGCCGCCGCTGCTGCCGCTTGGGCTTCTTGTTCTTGCCGCTGGCCTTCAGCGAGTGGCGCAGGGCGGCCATGTTGTGGCCCAGGGCCACGTCCTTGGGGAGGCCCTTCCCTTTCTTGTGGATGAGGCGGTGACGCGACAGGCTGGAGCTGTGGTTGAACTCCTTCCCACAGATGTTGCAGGGGTGGATCCGCCGCTTCCCGTGCAGCCGCAGGTGACTCCCCAACATCCTGCGGGGGCCACAAACAGAACCAATGAAGGACATCAAGTGAACAGAACCAATGAAGAACAACAAGTGAACAGAACCAATGAAGAACATCAAGTGAACAGAACCAATGAAGAACATCAAGTGAACAGAACCAATGAAGGACATCAAGAGAAACAGAACCAATGAAGGACCTCAAGTGAACAGAACCAATGAAGAACATCAAGTGAACAGAACCAATGAAGGACATCAAGTGAACAGAACCAATGAAGGACATCAAGAGAAACAGAACCAATGAAGGACATCAAGTGAACAGAACCAATGAAGGACATCAAGTGAACAGAACCAATGAAGGACATCAAGAGAAACAGAACCAATGAAGGACATCAAGTGAACAGAACCAATGAAGGACATCAAGTGAACAGAACCAATGAAGGACATCAAGAGAAACAGAACCAATGAAGGACATCAAGAGAAACAGAACCAATGAAGGACATCAAGAGAACAGAACCAATGAAGGACATCAAGTGAAAAAGAACCAATGAAGAACATTAAGAGAAAAAGAACCAATGAAGAACATTAAGAGAAACAGAACTAATGAAGAACATTCAAAGACTTCTGTATAACCAGAGGAGTCGCCCCCTGGTGGTCAGTAGAGAGAATGTGTGATAATAACAGTAGATTATGGATGTGATGTCATAACAGTAGATTATGGATATGATGTCATAACAGTAGATTATGGATGTGATGTCATAACAGTAGATTATGAATATTATGTCATAACAATAGATTAGAGATATGTCATAATAGATTATAGATATGATGTAATGTCATAACAGTAGATTAGAGATACGATGTCATACCAGTAGATTATGGATATGATGTCATACCAGTAGATTATGGATGTGATGTCATAACAGTAGATTAGAGATATGTCATACCAGTAGATTATGGATGTGATGTCATAACAGTAGATTATGGATGTGATGTCATAACAGTAGATTATGGATGTGATGTCATAACAGTAGATTATGGATGTGATGTCATAACAGTAGATTATGGATGTGATGTCATAACAGTAGATTAGAGATATGATGTCATAACAGTAGATTATGGATGTGATGGCTACCTGCTGCCCTTGAAGCTCATGCCACAGTGGGGGCAGGTGTACCGGGCTTCCTGGTGCGCTGGCTCCAGCGCCCTCTTGGCGGGCAGCACTGGCCCGCCGGCCCTACCGCTGTGCGTCTGCTGGTGGCGGTACAGGCTGGAGGCGTGGCTGTAGCTCTTCCCGCAGTAGCTGCAGCGGTACTGGCGCTCGCCCGGCTCGAAGTCGGCCAGCTCCGAGTCCGCCTCGCCGTCTGGCTGGCTGCCGCCCGCCTCCTCCTCCTCCGGCGCCTCCTGCTCCTCCTCGGTGTCCTCCTCCTCGTCCTCGTCGAAGTCCGTCTTGATCTCCACGCTCTGCTCTGTCACCTCGCAGGGGAACACCTCCTCGTAGGGGGCAAAGAAGGCCTCGTCCGCCTCCACCTTCAGCTGCTCGGCCGTCAGCTCCGCTGCGTCCTCCGCGTCCTTCTTCACGCAGGAGATGGTGAACTTGGACCCGACCTCGGCCCACTTCACCACGTACTCGATGGGCTGCGTGTCCAGCTCCACCGTGATGAAGTCGGCACCCAGAGCGTCGGACTCAGACACCGCCAGCTCCGTCTCCGAGTCCTCCATCCTGAACCGAGGGAGGCCGGGGGGGAAGGAGGAAGAGGAGCAGCTACAGCGCTGAGGGAGGAGGAAGGGTTAGAACATTAATATCAATATATTAAATGTTGATTCATATAATTTATATAAAAATATATAACAATATATTAATCTTTTATATGAATATATATAATATAGTAGTATTAACTTATATAAAAATGTATATAACAATATTATAATGATAACAATGTATATATATAAAATGTGTTTAAATATATACTTAGATAAATATATCTAACAATATGATATAATAACCTATAAATAAAAAAATAAAATAAAAACAAAAAAATATAATGTATATAATTAGAGATAATATATCAATCTGCTAATTGATTAATTAAATAAATGAGTATAAAGAAGTTTAATATTGATTTGCATCTACCATGAGACAATAGAAATTCAATTGAATTATTATATTTAACACTGAATGTGGATCAGATCAATAACTATCAAACCTTCTACATGTCAGAGTGATGCCTTCACTGACCTACAGCAGGGTCAGCTGGACCATATGAGGTCACCACTCAGTGACGTCATTGTCATTAATAAAGACATGTAACCTCTGACGTTCTGACGGACAACACAACACTTTAATATCCATAAACTGGTGAATAAAAGCTTCATAACGGATGTAAAGAACCACATCCCGCTGGTCTGAGACCGAGCCAGACCGGGACCGAGCCAGACCACTTCGGCGAACTCCGTTCAAAAGCCGGTCATTTTAAGTGGATCCAGCTGCAATGGCAGAGCGCTCTGCTGTTCGGTGAGAAGTCCTTTCTCTGGTCCACAGCGATGGGAACCAAACGGGCCGCATTCAACCCAGGTTCCAGATCAACATAAGGAGAGAGGTCCTCCTCGCTGCCCAGATGTCTCCCCACCGTGCAGCCCGCGGAGGGCGGCTGCTGCAGCGCATCCACTAGCAACGGAGACCTTTCCTGCACACCAAGCTCTTATTCTCGGGTTCTCTCAGAGCCGAACTCATCACGGGATGCTTCTGTTCCCTAAAACCGCTTAACGCGGTTCAAAGCCCGTTTCCTGTGGGCCAGAGAGCGAGGAGGGTTTAAATAGGGTCGTTTCTGACTGGAGTTCCGGGGCTCGGCCGGGCTCAGTGATGAGGAAGCAGAGGAGCGGGTCTCAACTGTCAAAATAAAAGAGCGGCCTGCAGAACAAACGACGTTAACCGGATAAACGGGCCGGGATTCGGTTACTCACCGAGCTTTGTGCGGCGGCACGGCGGCATAAACGTTATATTATACCGGTGGAGACGGTCACAATAAACAGGAAGCAGGGGACGTGGACACAAAGCATTGTGGGAAAAAGGATTAAATGGCTGCAGAGAGCGGAAGTACGGAGGATTGCCCTTCAGAATAAAACCACGGGGAAATAACAGAAACAAACCAATTCAAATATTAGTTTAATAATTAAATGATTTATTAAACTAATATTTGTATTATTATTACTATTATTATTATTATTATTATTATTATTAAGTAAAACCAAATGAAATATAATATTTAAAAATAAAGATACATATATAAAGATATACAATATGGATATATAAATATATGTAATATATAATGATATTTAAAAATATAAATATATTAAAAAAATATATATTTTGGTTGAATTAAGGTCTAAAGTGATGATGATTATGATAAAGATGATGAAAAAGAAGATGTTGATGAAGATGATTAGGAAGAGGCGGAAGAGGATGTTCCTTCCCGTGAACATCTGCCGTGACTACACACTCACACGCACACACTCTCACAAAAGCGCGCGCGCGCACACACACACACACACACACACACACACACACACACACACACACACACACACACACACACACACACACACACACACACACACACACACACACACACACACACACACACACACACACACACACACACACACACACACACACACACACACACACACACACACACACACACACACACACACACACACACACACACACACACACAGTTATTCCTCGGGGACCAAACACTCACGCTGAACCCGGGAATGTGCGCTTCTCTTCGGCCTCGGTGGGGGGGAACGCGTCGCTTCTCTTCCCGGAGCTTCAGTCACATCTCAGCCGGAGAGCAGCGGCAGCCTGTCGGCTAGCAACCGCTGCTGCGACGTCCAAGAGAGCGGCGAGGAGTGGCGCGGCACAGCAAGGAGCGGCAAACAGCGGCAAGAAAGCGGCTGTTCGCCCAGCAGAACGGATGGAACGGAGCGGCGCAGAGGCGGCACGTGGCGGACCGTACGGAGCCTCCCCAGCAAATGATTGGTGGAGCTGCTGCGCAGCCTGCTCGGTGCAGCGAGTCTGATTCGCTGGCTGATTGAAAATCCGCAAACTGTGCCGCTAAATGCCGCGAAGTGTCGTGAGACTAGTACATCCTGCATCTGAGGTTTCTAACGAATACAGGTGATGTCTTACGGATCTGTGTATTTTTAAGTCTGCCTCTGTTCATTATCAGTTTATTCACCTCAGAGTATCTTAGATAAGTAACGTTTTATAAGGGCATGTTGAACTCCACTGAAAAAACACAGATTTTTAGATTGGCTTGCCTCTTCTATCTCCTTTGAGCACAACCAATGATGCACAAAGCAGATATGCACAGTTCTCATAGGCTGCTGCTCAGTTCGGCTTCAAAGAAACTCAATACTTATTGATTACATTTGACAGAATTTACCCCTTTTAATAATCACCTCGTTTAGTAGTCACTGTATTGCCGGATGTTCCCGCCCTTCACTGGCTCGTATGTAAGCCAATAGAAACGGTTGGTTTTTTGCGCTGACTTCCGGGTTCACACTGCGTCATGAAGTCAGTTCCTTGGGATCCTTTCTAAGTCACAAAAACACGTTTTCCTTATCGAACTGAAATACAAACATTTCAACCATATTGCATGAACATGAACAATTCAAATACACATCTAATAGTGACATAAATACACAGTGAAGTCTGTCATTATGAGCAGTGTTATCAGCTATGAGAACAAAGACGCCATGAAATAACATCTTGTTAAACAGATGCTTTATTTCATGTCATCGGTAGGACATCTTTATTTTTTGTGAATATATTAATAATGTAAACCAATGCCTCTCACTCATAAACATAGAATTCCACTAAAACATTTCTAAACTTCATCAGGTGTTCAATCAGATTGTACAGGTGTACCTAATAAAGTGGCCCCTGAGTGAGAGTCACCAGCAGGCGGCGCTCACGGCCTTCTTTCCAAAAGAACGTCACAGAACAGTTAGACATAAACCCTGTGTGAGAGAGAGAGAGCGAGAGAGAGAGAGAGAGCGAGAGAGAAAAAACACACATGAGCCTCGGTGCTGTGTTTTCCTGGTGACCCTAAAGTACACAAACACAGCTGCGTTAACTCACCTGAAGTGTGCAGGTCTGGGTCAAAGGTCACAAAGCTGAACTCAGTATCAGTAAATCTGGAACCAGTTGATTGATGGATTCAAGTTGTTAGAGAAATACTAAACTTTTGACTAAACTTCAAACTAGAATTCAATCTAGACTTTAAACTGAACTGCAAACTAGACTTCAAACAAGTCTCCAGACTTAACGTCAGACATGACTCCAGAGTTCAGACTTGACTATAGACTTCAGACCTGGCTCTAGACTTGTCTCCAGACTCCACTCTAAGTCCCAGACTTCAGACTTGACTCTAGACTCCAGACTTGACTCTATGTTCCAGACTTGACTCTAGACCCCAGACTTGACTCAAGGTTCCAGACTTGACTCTAGACCCCAGACTTGAGTCAAGGTTCCAGACTTGACTCTAGACTCGACTTGACTCTAGACTCCAGACTTGACTCTAGGTTCCAGACTTGTCTCTAGACTTGACTCCAGACACCAGACTTGAGTCAAGGTTCCAGACTTGACTCTAGGTTCCAGACTTGTCTCTAGACTTGACTCCAGACACCAGACTTGACTCTAGACTAGTACCTGGTCCAGTACGTGCTAGAAACATTGAATAAATTGATCTTTTATATAAAATGTTGCCAAACAGCGGCCAGATAAATATTTAGTATTATTAGCAGTAAATTACAGTGAAAGTAAATAAAAGTACCCTCAGTGCAAGTAAGTTACTTAGACTTCGACAGTGATGACATAGTGAGGTCATGGCTTTGTCTATCAGTGTCCTCCTGCTGGTGGGTGTGACCTCATCAGCTTATCAGTGGGTGTCTATGTATGTGTGCGTCTGTGTATGAATACACTGCATAAACTGAAGATACTGAAATATTACTGGCTGCCGATATAACTGCTCAGAGCAGAGTCGTCCATAGAATACAATCAGGTAAAGTTTCAGAATAAAACACCTCAGGTAAAGTTGAACTGAAAACTTTCAGAATAAAATATTCTCAGTTAAACTAAACTTTCAGAATAAAATCTGCTGAGTTAAAGTTTGAACTTTCAGAATAAAATCCCTTCATATAAAGTGAAAACTTTCAGCAGAAACCAGAGTGATGTCACAGACACAGTGATGATGTCAGAATGTTTTATTACTGTAAAGAATCACAGAGTATTGATAACATCACAGCTATATATATATATATATATATATATATATATATATATATATATATATATATATATATATATATATATATATATATAAGCCCCGCCCCCAAATTGTTAGAGATTCAATAAAAAGCACCAATCAGTGCTGACAACAGAGTCATGTGACCTAACAGACTGCAGCATGCCTACCCCAGAGGCATTTTTGGTAAGAGTTACTTGATTCTGTGATTAGAACATCTGCTTTATGCCCTGAACTGTTTTATAGGTGGCGTGATGACATGAAAAGCCCCACCAATCTAACCCCGCTTGCAAGACTCAACCCGGGGTATAAAATACAAAAAACAAAGTCCAGGAGCTTTTAACAGCTGCAAGTTTCCTTTACACATTTACTTTATATGGGCTTTAAAATAATAATACAATTTGGCCAAAATGAATTGATAAACAGCAGAATGCATCTAATAATAGATCTGTCAATACAGCTACTAATACTCGTATTGATAGATGCAACTGCGTCAAACTGAGTAATTCATATTTACTACTGAGCATGTGCAGACTGCAATCTGGACAGGAAGTAGATCCCTGGAGTTCAGCAGATTCACAGGTAACAAGAGAAGAAGAAAAGGAACATTCCACCCGTTAAATAAAGAAATCAAGTGAAATCATGAAAACAGGTTTGTTAAATTAAGGCTACTTTATGAGAAAATTAACTCCGCCCACCATCTGTTTAGCCCCACACCCTCTCTTGTCAGGATCAGCTGATCAAAAGCATTGTGGGAAATGTTTATGATCATTATAGATCGTATCTTTAAGATGAAGACCGCTGAAGCCAAGTCTCTGAACATTTGATCAAATTATAATCCCAAATCAATAATCAGAGAGATGTGAAAGATGCAAATCAAAAACAGAGATCAATAACTGAGTCGATTGATTAATAGTGAAACGCTTCCAGCTTTTAAACTCTACAGAGATCAATAGATTATGAAAACAATCAGAAGCTCAGATTCAGTTCATTGAAACATGAGTGAGAAACTGAAATAAAAGCTGTTCTGATGAAGACAGTGAGCCGGGGCTGAAAGCTCCGGGCCTTTGAGTCTCACCGAATCATTTTGGAGTTTAAGCTATGAAAGGTTTGAGCAGTGGGTTCTGGATCCTGATTGGAGGATAGCTCAGCGTGGTGATGTCACAAAAAAGAAGGCGGCGGTAATGGTTGAGGTTGTGCAGCGTTAAAGTAACTCAAAGAGAAGAGAAGCATCATCATCTCCATCATCATCATCACATCTGGAAGAAAAACAGAATGAACTAAAGAAACTGGACCCCACAAACTAAAGAAACTGGACCCCACAAAGTGCACTCACCTGTTCAGCAGCTTTGTGCAGCCACTTCTCTTTGTCTCCGCCCACCTTCATGCAGGAGAACAGGTCACAGACGGAGGGCAGCGCCAGGCGTTCCTGTCAGGAAGCAACGAGCACAGAGGAACTATTTTACAGGCTGGTAACACAGTGCTGGTCTCTGCAGGTCTGTGCTGGACTCTGCAGGTCCTGTTACCTGAACCTGGCTCTTCTTCTTCAGCAGCCATTTGTCCTCCTCCTCAGATGGGTGGGTCTGACCTCCTGAGCCAGGAGTCTGTTCTGGGAGCACCCAGAGACCTGGATCCAGGGGGCTTTGGAACAGAGACGAGATCTGGGATCTGGCTTTCTCCTCCTCAGGAGCCACCCAGGTGTTGGGGGGGTAGAGCCAGGCCTCCAGGATGGCCTGAACCTGAGGAAAGACATTACATTTAGCTAACTTACAATAACACCGTAGAACAGCTACGGGTCTTATGGGTCTTGCCCAAGGATACATCGACATGAGCTAGTGGAGCTGGGGATCGAACCGCCAATCCTCTGATTGAAGGACGGCCCTGCTCACCACTGTTGCGAGATACATTGATGGACTGTCATTTTAAAGACCTGGTTGATTAATCAATAACGAAAATAATAATTGATTATTTTAGAAGAAAAGAATGTCGACTGACGATGAAAGAAAGAATAAATAGTCACCTTCTGTTCCTGCTCTCTGTGGCGCAGGGTGGGCGGGGCGTCCTTAACAAGGGGCGCGGCTCCATGGGCAGTGGGCGGGGCCAGAGAGACCCCGTTCTTGTCTTTCCCGTCCTGCTTGAGCAGCCAGAGGCTCAGAGCTTCTTTCCCACAGTTCTCCTCACAGACACAGGAGGAGAAGGAGGTGCAGACCTCGTTGGCCTTGCAGGTCTGTTGCACCGGCACCGCTTGCTGAAGCCACGCCTCCAGGGCCACCGGTGGGGGCTTCAGGCACTTGAGCTGGCCCAGGTTCTCAATCTCCAGGGCTTTGGTGGTCTGGCAACAGGAGGAGCAGTCGGTGGGGGGGTGGCTTGACCCCATCAGCCAGTCACCTGAAGACCAGCCGCCCTGGAACGGCTTCAGAACCCGCCGCCACCGCTCTGCGTCCGACACGGTCTCAATGGCAGCAGTGGGCGGGGTGATGAGCCAGTCGCTCAGCTCCTCCCCCCCCTCCTCCTCCTCCTCCTCCTCCTCCTCCTCCTCCTCCTCAAGAGCGATGGTGAATTCTGATTCATCGATCTTCTCGATGGAGAAGGAGGAGCTGCAGCTGCTGTCGGTCCGCTCCCTGCCAACGTGTGTCTGGTCCTGGTCCTGGAGGAGCCACGCCTCCAGGTCCCGGATCTGACCCCAGGCCTGCAGGAAGTCCACAGAGGCCAGGACGGGACAGGAAGTCTGACACAAACACACAGGAAGTCAGTCCATCAGGGAGCCAAGTAAATGCATTGTTATTTAGTTTCTCTACTTCGGGTTCGATGAAACGATTCTTTCACTTTCAAACTATTGAAGTAAAATAAACATCAAACACCACTCAGTCCAACTGGGAGGCGGAGCTTCCAACAATAATAAACAGTAATGAGCAAGAGCGGGTCGTCTCTCTCACCTTGCTGTCTTTGTGAGCCATCAGCCAATCCTGAGGGTTCTTGCTGGCCTGATACCCAATAGGAGCGCTGCTTGATGGAGGCGTTCCCATCAGCCAGTCACTCAGAGATCCAGACTCCATCTTCTGATCAGAGACACACAACACGTCACCTTTCTGCTTCTTAAGACGGGTCTGTTCCAGGGATGCCTCATTACAACGTCATTACAGTGCAATATTGTGATCTAATCAAACTAACAGTTATTTAAGTTTTTATATCCGCAGTAAATTATGAAAGCGACTTTTTTCCCCTGTAGTTTGTGCTGTAAGAAACATTTTACAAGATTAAGGTGAGTTTCCCTGGTCTACATGCTGGGTAAACTTACCTGTTTCTTGGCAGCTGTTGGTGAGCTCTGAGAGGACACACCCTCCACCAGCTGCAAACAGGAAGTACAGAAAACACCTGATCATCATCACGTCTACACAACACCTGTGTGTACCTCTATAGAACCAATGTATGTTCAGAGCCTCACATTTCTGGAAAGAGGACATTTTGGGATAGACCTGTGAAGTCCTATTAATGGGTGAGCCTACGGGTAGTCTGGTATTAGATGTGTGAAGAGATGTCAATGTCCTCACAAAGATAGGAGAACAGGGATGTGTGTGCGTTACCTGCGCCGTGATGCGGCCGAACGAGGTGATGGCCTGTCTCAGAGAGCGGCTGTCGGCGTGGAAGCTCATCTCAGGTGTTTCCTCAGGTGTCAGACTCAGAGAGGACAACCTGCACACAGGAGGATCACAATGAGCACCTTCATCACCATCATCATCAATAGACACAGATAAATAATGATCAGGAGGTGAACTTACTTCTCCAGGCAGCTCGTCAGCTGGTTGTTGTTGTTGTTGTTCTGCAGCTGATGGACGATCACATCAAACTGTCCTCGGAGCTGCAAAACAAAGACCAGTAAACACCGGACTACCAGCAGTGAGCCCAGTAGAAACCAGTAGAGACCCACTAGAGCCCAGGGGAAACTAGTAGAGTCAGTGCTTACCCAGTAGAACCAGTGCATACCCAGTAGAAACCAGTAGAACCAGTGCTTACCCAGTAGAAACCAGTAGAACCAGTGCTTACCCAGTAGAACCAGTGCATACCCAGTAGAACCAGTGCTTACCCAGTAGAAACCAGTAGAACCAGTGCTTACCCAGTAGAAACCAGTAGAACCAGTGCTTACCCAGTAGAACCAGTGCTTACCCAGTAGAAACCAGTAGAACCAGTGCTTACCCAGTAGAACCAGTGCTTACCCAGTAGAAACCAGTAGAACCAGTGCTTACCCAGTAGAACCAGTGCTTACCCAGTAGAACCAGTTCTTACCCAGTAGAACCAGTTCTTACCCAGTAGAACCAGTAGAACCAGTGCATGCCCAGTAGAAACCAGTAGAACCAGTGCTTACCCAGTAGAACCAGTAGAACCAGTGCATGCCCAGTAGAAACCAGTAGAACCAGTGCTTACCCAGTGCAGCCGGTGAAGCTGCTGCTGCAGAGTCTCAGTCTTCACTTGTTCCAGCAGCTCGATTTGTCCGAGCAGCCAAACCTCTCGACAGCGGAGCGCCTCCTGCTGACGACTCACACTGCTCTGGAGCTCCGCACGCACCTGAGACAGGTGAGAGACAGACAGGTGAGAGACAGGCAGGTGAGAGACAGGCAGGTGAGAGACAGGCAGGTGAGAGACAGACAGGTGAGAGACAGACAGGTGAGAGACAGGCAGGTGAGAGACAGGCAGGTGAGAGACAGGCAGGTGAGAGACAGGCAGGTGAGAGACAGGCAGGTGAGAGACAGGCAGGTGAGAGACAGGCAGGTGAGAGACAGACAGGTGAGAGACAGACAGGTGAGAGACAGGCAGGTGAGAGACAGGCAGGTGAGAGACAGACAGGTGAGAGACAGACAGGTGAGAGACAGGCAGGTGAGAGACAGGCAGGTGAGAGACAGGCAGGTGAGAGACAGGCAGGTGAGAGACAGGCAGGTGAGAGACAGGCAGGTGAGAGACAGGCAGGTGAGAGACAGGCAGGTAAGAGACAGACAGGTGAGACAGACAGGTAAGAGATAGGTGAGAGACAGACAGGTGAGGCAGACTAATTTATCTACAAATCATAACACTGAGCTTCAACATGGAGGCAGATTTACCTGGGAAAGAGTCCAGCAGAGTCCACTAGACAACAACAGAGTCCACTAGACTACAACAGAGTCCACTAGACAACAGCAGAGTCCACTAGACAACAACAGAGTCCACTAGACAACAGCAGAGTCCACTAGACAACAACAGAGTCCACTAGACAACAGCAGAGTCCACTAGACAACAACAGAGTCCACTAGACAACAACAGAGTCCACTAGACAACAACAGAGTCCACTAGACAACAACAGAGTCCACTAGACAACAACAGAGTCCACTAGACAACAACAGAGTCCACTAGACAACAACAGAGTTCTTGGTTCTCAGACTGTCAGTGAAATGAACTCAACTTTTTCTTCACTCTTTTATATGCACACACACACACACACACACAC
>CM042225.1:185000-197500 GCA_023566465.1 Cottus gobio
GGCGGCTCGGCCGTCATCGACATGGAGAACATGGACGACACGTCGGGCTCCAGCTTTGAGGACATGGGGGAGCTGCACCAGAGGATGAAGGAGGAGGAAGAGGTCACCGAGGAGGCCGCCGCCACCGAGGACCACGGGGACGGGGAGTTCCTGGGCATGAAGGGGTTAAAGGGACAGCTGGGCCGACAGGTGGCGGACGAGGTGAGTCTTCTGGGCAGATGGACTCCACACTCACCTGAGCTGTGGGTTCATTCAGTCAATAACCTCATTCATGCGTTCAGGTGTGATGCATTCAGGTGTGTCTCTTACGTGTGTGGTGCATTCAGGTGTGTCTCTTACCTGTGTGGTGCATTCAGGTGTGATGCGTTCAGGTGTCTCTTACCTGTGTGGTGCATTCAGGTGTGTCTCTTACCTGTGTGGTGTGTTCAGGTGTCTCTCTTACCTGTGTGATACGTTCAGGTGTGGCAGGCGGGGAAGCGGCAGGCCTCCAGAGCCTTCAACCTGTATGCTAACATTGACATCTTGCGGCCTTACTTTGACGTTGAGCCAGTGCAGGTCCGCAGCAGGTAAGACTTCCTGTTTCCTGTCAGCTGTTCCCTGATTATTCGGATGATAACTGCCAACTGTCTCCTCTCAGGCTAATGGAATCCATGATACCTGTCCGCATGATCAACTTCCCCCAGGTACTCCCTCCCACTTCCTGTCTCTCTCAGAAACACTAACCAGCTCCATGAAACTGATCCTGGCTTGATCCAGGATCCAGGATTTCTCTGACAGTTTGTACTTCTTGTAGAAGATCGCAGGTGAGCTGTATGGCCCTCTGATGCTGGTCTTCACTCTGGTGGCGATCCTGCTGCACGGCATGAAGACGTCGGACACCGTCATTGTAAGAGCTTCCTGTAGATGAGGTTTCATAATTAACCCCGTATTCACAACCGGTGGCTGGCTCTTGGTGGCTCTTGGTGGCCCTTGGTGGCTGCTGTTGGCTCCCAATGCCTGTAGGTGTGTTAGGGCTGAGTGGTATACCGTTTCTAAAAGTCTGACTTAGTTAGAAAACGATTTATCGCAAAGAAGCTGAACATGGAGGGACTTAGGACCCAGGGGAATGCAGGTGAAAAAAACGGAAGAGACAGACCGGAAGACATGCCACACAAACAGCTGTTCACCACTCGCTGGCTAGTTGAGCGAGTTGGCCAGCGAGTGTCAATAAATGAATGTCTTTACTTGAAAAGAAAGAAGAAAAAAAACGTGGAACCAACAAAATACCACCTCCGTAGTTCAACTTCTGCCAATGAGGTGATTTTGCTCTCTCTCTCTCTCGCTCTCTCTCTTAGAGGGAGGGGACCCTGATGGGAACTGCGATAGGAACTTGTTTTGGTTACTGGCTCGGTGTGTCCTCCTTCATCTACTTCCTGGCTTATTTGGTCAACGCTCAGATCACCATGCTGCAGATGCTCTCCCTGCTGGTCAGTGGCAGAACACACAGTACTGCAAGTACACACACTCTCCTGTTCTGTTTTATGGAAGAATTTCAAGTTTTGGAACCACAGTTCCCATGATGCTTTGAGGGAGGTAAACAGGAAGTCACTTCCCCTCTCCTTTTGCCAGGGTTACGGTCTGTTTGGGCACTGCGTCGTCCTCCTCGTGTCCTACAACATCCACTTCCACTTCCTGTTCTACGTCCTCTGGCTGCTGTGTGGAGGACTATCCACTCTGCGCATGGTGAGGACTGCGTTTCCCATCAGCCCCCCTGTTGTCCCTGAGCACTGACCTGGCTCCTGTGTCCTGCCCCCTCAGGTAGCGGCTCTGCTGTCCCGTACGGTGGGACAGACTCCTCGTCTTCTCCTCTGTGGGACTCTGTCGGTCCTCCACATGCTTTTCCTGCTCTACCTCCACTTCGCCTACCACAAGATTGTTGAAGGTCAGACTCCTCGTATCCTTTACTGAGGTCATGTGACCTGCTGTCAGTGTTTGTGTGTCTGTGTGAGTGAGACCTCCCGTCCTCGTTGCGCGTCGAGTGAGACCTACCGTCCTCGTTCGGCATCGGAGTGAGACCTCCCGTCCTCGTTCGGCATCGGAGTGAGACCTCCCGTCCTCGTTCGGCATCGGAGTGAGACCTCCCGTCCTCGTTCGGCATCGGAGTGAGACCTCCCGTCCTCGTTCGGCATCGGAGTGAGACCTCCCGTCCTCGTTCGGCATCGGAGTGAGACCTCCCGTCCTCGTTCGGCATCGGAGTGAGACCTCCCGTCCTCGTTCGGCATCGGAGTGAGACCTCCCGTCCTCGTTCGGCATCGGAGTGAGACCTCCCGTCCTCGTTCGGCATCGGAGTGAGACCTCCCGTCCTTGTTGCGGGAGGTCGTTCCGTGTCAGAGTGAGACTTCTAGTCCTCGTTGCGCGTCAGTGAGATCTCCCGTCCTTGTTGCACGTCCCTGTTCCATGTCAGAGTGAGACCTCCCGTCCTTGTTCCGTGTGCTAGTTCCGTATCGGAGTGAGACTTCTCGTCCTTGTTGTGCATCGGATTAAGACCTCTCGTCCTCGTTGAGTGTCGAAGTGAGACCTCCCGTCCTTGTTGCGCGTCCTTTTTCCGTGTCGGAGTGAGACTTCTCGTCCTCGTTGCGTGTCGGCGTGAGACCTCCCGTCCTTGGTGCGCGTCCTTTTTCTGTGTCAGAGTGAGACTTCTCGTCCTCGTTGCGTGTCAGAGTGAGACTTTCCGTCCTCGTTCCGTTTCCTTGTTCCTTGTCAAAGTGAGACCTCCCGTCTCTGTCCGTGTGAGTGAGACTTCCCGTCCTCGTTCCGTGTCCTTGATCCGTGTCAGAGTGAGACCTCTTGTCGTTATGGTTTCAGGCCTGCTGGACTCTCTGGAAGGACCCAACATGGCTCCCATGCAGCGGGTGGCCAGAGACGTGCCTGAGCTGACCCTGAATTCCACAGTGAGGAGTATGGTGCCCCTACTGAGGGCCTACTGAGGGGCCCACTGAGGGGCCCCATGAAACATCTTCATGTCAGTTCCTTCTTTATTCTTTCTCTGTAATATTTTCCTGGTCGGTCATATTTATAGTAACAAAAACTCCAATAAACTGTCTTTAACTTTAAACTTCAACACATGTTTCTGTTTGTACATTTTACTTTATATTTTAATGTTTTATACTCAAATAGTATAGTAGACTTCTTCTAAAATCACTATAAGGTGGTGCAGCCGATGATACACCTTTATTTTGAAAGGCTGATCAGGAAAGAAAACAAGAAGAAAGACTTTGGAAACGGTTCAATAAAACATGATAATGCTGACAATGATTGATTATGGAAGTCAGTATTCGTTCAATATATAATCACATTTGCTTGTTTGGTATAAAATAAACAAAATGAAGGTGAAGTCACAGAACTCTTCATTGTTTAAAGAGTCATTGTTATCATGTCAGGTGGTTCTCTTCAGTCTGCTCCAATCAGAGGCTGAGGAGTCTGAGCTTCATCCAATCAGAGGCGGAGGAGTCTGAGCTTCATCCAATCAGAGGCTGAGGAGTCTGAGCTTCATCCAATCAGAGGCTGAGGAGTCTGAGCTTCATCCAATCAGAGGCTGAGGAGTCTGAGCTTCATCCAATCAGAGCAGAGAAAGAGTAGGTTCGTTCAAATGAGCCGGTCCTGATCAGAATTAATCACCGGCAATTGAGGCGCAATGCATGCTGGGTAGATTTGTGTCCGACTTGCACTGACGTCGTGCACACGTGGTCGACGATGACCTCACGAGAGCAAGGCGGTGCAGTTTCCTTTCATGTGCAAGTAAAGCGAATGACGCGAATGAAGCAAATTAACCATAAAGTCGAGCAATAAACTCACACGGTGTGAACACAGCATTAGATTTGACAGCAAAATCCTTATTTTATGTGTAGTTGTAATACTTAACACTGGATTGTTGACTATTTGTCTCATGTTTAATCTGAAAACATATCTTGTGTGTTGATAATAATAAAGTTTATTTATAGAACATATCAAAACCAGTAATGATGTATTTCACAGGCAGACATAAAAGACATAAAGGATGGGGCTACACACACATTTCTACATGAATATATATTTATAAACACGTGAATAAACAAGAACCCGGTCTGTAAACTACAAGTAGACTACAGATCTAACAGGAAGTGACTGGTTCCATGACTTCCTGTGTAATATTTGAAGGCAGTTGAAAACTGTCCGAGTGCTGCTGCTGCTGCTGCTGATGAAGATGAAGATGAAGCTGCACTCGTCTACATTCCAGGCGGGCGCAGCTCTTTCGAACGAGCCTAATCACGTGTACACAGCGCCGCACCTGCGAGATCACGAGTCGGTCCCGTTGAACACTGGGGTCACAATACGTGCGTCTGACGTCACCACGCAGAACATCATTTACATCCAGCGCGGGAAGACGCGGCTCGACAGACGGGCAGGATGAAGGTGTATTTCTGCGGGAGTATCCGCGGCGGCAGAGAGGACGTGCACGTTTACCGGAGGATCGTTCAGAAGCTGCAGAGCTACGGGAGCGTGCTGACCGAGCACGTGAGCTGCAGCGAGATCAGCGAGAGAGGTCTCGCGCACACACACACGCACACACTCCAGTAATTTGTAGTATGGGTTAATATGTAGTATTATTATCATTATTGATCCGCTGATTAGAAGCAGTTGAACAGATTTAGGTGCATTACATCCGGAGTGATTGACACTACAGAAGAAGTCAGTTGAGTGTGATGTCACTGAGCTGCTGTGCTGTGATTGGGCAGGAGAGGACGCTGCGGCGGGAGGAGACCGAGCCATTCATGACCGGGACGTGGACTGGCTCCGGGAGAGTGACGGTGAGACGAACACTGATCAATAAAGTGATCAGTCAATAAAGTGAACAGTTCATCAATAAAGTGAACAGTTCATCAATAAAGTAATCAGTAAATCAAAGTGATCAATAAAGGGATAAGTCAATAATGACCTTTGACCTCTGTGTTTAGTGGTTGTTGCCGAGGTAACTCAGCCATCTCTGGGCGTCGGGTACGAGCTCGGCCGAGCTGTTACCATGGAGACGAAGATCCTCTGTTTGTTCAGACCGTCGTCAGGAAGAAGTGAGGACACTTCCTGTTTCCTGTTCTTGCCGTTTCCTCGTTCCTGTTTCCGTCTTACCGTTTCCTCGTTCCCGTTTCCTCCATCCTGTTTCCTTCTTCCTGTTTCCGTCTTCCCATTTCTTTCTTCCTGTTTTCTCGTTCCTGTTTCCATCTTCCTGTTTCCTCGTTCCCGTTTCCTCCATCCTGTTTCCTTCCCGTTTCCTCGTTCCCGTTTCCTCCATCCTGTTTCCTTCTTCCTGTTTCCGTCTTCCCATTTCTTTCTTCCTGTTTTCTCGTTCCTGTTTCCATCTTCCTGTTTCCTCGTTCCCGTTTCCTCCATCCTGTTTCCTTCCCGTTTCCTCGTTCCCGTTTCCTCCATCCTGTTTCCTTCTTCCTGTTTCCGTCTTCCCATTTCTTTCTTCCTGTTTTCTCGTTCCTGTTTCCATCTTCCTGTTTCCTCGTTCCCGTTTCCTCCATCCTGTTTCCTTCCCGTTTCCTCGTTCCCGTTTCCTCCATCCTGTTTCCTTCTTCCTGTTTCCGTCTTCCTGTTTCCGTCTTCCTGTTTCCTCATTCCTGTTTCCGCCTTCGTGCCTGTAATAATATAACAACCACAACAGTATGTATCCTCTTTAACACCACTTCCTGTCTCAGGTCTGTCTGCGATGATTCGTGGTGCTGAAGACGGCAATCAGTTTGTGGTGAAAAATTACACAGAAGACGAAGTGGAGAACGTTCTGGAAGAGTTCTTCAACGGCCTGTAGAATCTGAAGAGAACCTGTGAAAATTAAACTGTGAAAATTAAAGTTGTTCTAAATAAAAAAAGGACTGAGGTTCTGGTTCTCATGGTTCTGGTTCTCATGGTTCTGGTTCGCATTGTTCTGGTTAAGATGGTTCTGGTTTACATGTGTGATTTCTTTTTTCTTCAAGTAAATCTGACAATCTGGGTGAGGTGTCGCTGGTCCAACTTCTAGGGGGCCTTAGAGAGCAATATGTTTTATCACAAATATGATGCCTATTTCAGATGGCTATTTTTGCCAAGCTTGAAAAATTTGGTGAGTTTTCAATTATGACAAGTACCCCCAAAAATGCGTCAAAAATAAGAATCCGTAATAAAAAAATAAGAATCCTTAGAATAACAATCAAAGTCAGCTTTAATGTCAATTGTTTTACATGTGCAAACATACAAAAGATCGAAAGTACGTTTCTCTTCTGTCCAACATAAAGTGAATAGTTAATAATAATAATACAGTGCAAATAGGTTTTAAAAAAACAAGACAAAAACAAATTAAGAAAAAGAGAGAAACATATAAGCAGTTATAACAACATTAATAACATAAATTTGGAACTGTGAATGACTCCAAATTTATGTTATTTATGTTGTTATAACTGCTTATATGTTTCTCTCTTTTTCTTAATTTGTTTTTGTTTTCAATAGGGTCCTTGATGGACTGACTATGTAATTCACTTGGACTCTAAAGTGTAATCTGAGAAACAGAAGAACAAGTGTTGACCTTTAATTATATTCATGAAGAGTCTAGATGTGAAGTCTATTTATACCCAGATTTATACCTCCCTGTGTCTCCTGAACATCTGACGTCTCGTATTAAATATTAAATTCTTATTCTGACGGTATTAAAACGTTAATAATTTAGTTCTGCTAATAATTACAAATGAAAAAAGCAGAAGAGGATGAAGAAATGTTTTTTAAATAATTGAGCAGCTGAAAAAACTGTTTTAATGTGTTATTGACCAGAGTCTCATTTAGCTCTCATAGGGTGGACAGGAAGTGAAGAGTCTTAAAGCTGCATTCTCTCTCCTGACCACCAGGGGGCGACTCCTCTGGTTGTATAGAAGTCTATGCTTCATGTGTTAAAGCTGCATTCTCTCTCCTGACCACCAGGGGGCGACTCCTCTGGTTGTATAGAAGTCTATGCTTCATGTGTTAAAGCTGCATTCTCTCTCCTGACCACCAGGGGGCGACTCCTCTGGTTGTATAGAAGTCTATGCTTCATGTGTTAAAGCTGCATTCTCTCTCCTGACCACCAGGGGGCGACTCCTCTGGTCGTATAGAAGTCTATGCTTCATGTGTTAAAGCTGCATTCTCTCTCCTGACCACCAGGGGGCGACTCCTCTGGTTGTATAGAAGTCTATGCTTCATGTGTTAAAGCTGCATTCTCTCTACTGACCACCAGGGGGCGACTCCTCTGGTTGTATAGAAGTTTATATAAATGACTCTACTTCTCTCTTGATGTATTCCCTCAGTAAACATTGTACCAGAGCATAAAGCAGAGTATGCTTTAGGGCGGGGCTTACTGTGAGTCACAGGTTGCTGACATTGCAACTTGCAGCAGTGGTGACTTCTGATAAACTCATTAAAAATATTCTCCATCATGCTGACTCCAGGTTGTGGCTAGCTTAGCTTTGCATAAATACTGTAAATACAGTTAGCTCCACCAATGCTATGTTAAATTCAATAGATACTCGTTTACGTAAGCTACAAGCAGCTAACATACATACATTTTTGTCACTATTTACCATTTAATTCAGTTTATTTTGTATAGATGGCGCCGCTGGCGACTCAACCGTGGATCTCGCACATCGCTGCCGGGCATATTTCTCTCCAACGTCCGCTCACTGTGCAACAAACTGGACGAGCTCCAGCTGTTGGTGGGGAGAGACAGAGACTTTTCTTCATCCTCCGTCTTGTGCTTCACGGAGACCTGGCTCAGCGGATCGATACCGGACTCTGCGTTCCAGCTGGCGGGCTTCCAGCTGTTCAGAGCGGACCGCGACACGGAGCTCTCCGGCAAAGCGAAGGGTGGAGGAATCTGCTTCTACGTCAACAACAGCTGGTGCAACGACGTGACAGTGATTCTGCAGCAGTGTTCTCCGGACCTGGAATCATCCATCATCCACTGCAAACCCTTCTATTCCCCCCGTGAGTTCGCTTCATTCATCCTGGCCGGAGTTTACATGCCACCGCAGGGCAACGTGCAGGAGGCACAGCGGACCCTCGCCGAGCAGATACGGGGTGTGGAGCGGACCTACCCCGGACTCCTTAGTTATTGTTCTTGGTGACTTTAACAAAGGAAACCTCAGACATGAACTCCCTAAGTACAAACAGTTTATTAAATGACTAGAGAGGAGAGCATTCTGGACCACTGCTACACCACCATCAGCGGGGCCTATCACGCCGTCCCTCGAGCTGCACTGGGTCACTCTGACCACGTCATGGTCCATCTGATCCCCTCATACAGGCAGAAACTAAAGCTCTGCAAACCTGTGGTGAGAAAGTTCAAGAAGTGGACCAGTGAGGCTCTGGAGGATCTTCGGGCGTGCTTGGACTGTACTGACTGGGATGTCTTCAGGACTGCTACCATCAGTCTGGATGAGTACACAGAGGCTGTGACTTCCTACATCAGCTTCTGTGAGGACAGCTGTGTTCCAACCAGCACCAGGGTGAGCTACAACAACCCTAACCCTGGTTTACAGCGGAACTCAGGAAACTACGGCTGCAAAAGGACCAGGCGTTCAGGAGTGAGGACAAGGACTTGTACACAGAGTCAAAATACAGGTTTAGCAGGGCGGTGAGGGACGCTAAACGACTGTACTCTGAGAAACTGCAACACCAGCTCTCAGCAAGTGATTCTGTGTCGGTCTGGAGAGGCTCAAACAGATCACCAACTACAAGCCCAAAACCCCCCACTCCATGAACGACCTCCGCCTGGCAGACGAGCTGAATGAGGTCTACTGCAGATTTGAAAGACAATGGAATAGTCCTGACGCCATCCCCCAGAGCCCCATCAACAGCCCCACCAACCAGCCACAGACCACCAGCCCTCCCTCCCCCAGCCCATCAGGGGCTCACGCCTCTGAACCATCGTTCACAGCGCCCCCTACCCCCTCCACAGTGACGACCCTCATTATCCAAGAGAGAGACGTTAACAGGCTTTTTAAAAAGCAGAACCCCCGCAAAGCAGCCGGCCCGGACTCTGTCTCCCCCTCCACCCTGAAGCATTGTGCTGATCAGCTGTCCCCGGTGTTTACAGACATCTTCAACACCTCTCTGGAGACATGCCATGTACCAGCCTGCTTCAAGGCCTCCACCATCATCCCCGTCCCCAAAAAACCTAGGATCACAGGACTCAATGACTACAGGCCCATCGCCCTGACCTCTGTGGTCATGAAGTCCTTTGAGCGCCTGGTCCTGTCCCACCTCAAAACCCTCACCGACCCACTCCTGGATCCCCTGCAGTTCACCTACAGAGCCAACAGGTCTGTGGACGATGCAGTCAACATGGCCCTCCACTCCATCCTCCAGCATCTGGACTCCCCAGGAACCTACGCCAGGATCCTGTTTGTGGACTTCAGCTCTGCCTTCAACACCATCATCCCGTCTCTGCTGCAGGACAAGCTCTCCCAGCTGCACGTGCCCGACTCCACCTGCAAGTGGATCACAGACTTCCTGTCTGACAGGAAGCAGCACGTGAGGCTGGGGAAACACGTCTCAGCCTCTCGGTCCATCAGCACCGGTTCCCCCCAAGGCTGCGTTCTTTCCCCCCTGCTCTTCTCCCTGTACACCAACAGCTGCACCTCCAGTCACTAGTCCGTCAAGCTCCTGAAGTTTGCGGATGACACCACCCTCATTGGACTCATCTCTGGTGGGGACGAGTCCACCTACAGGTGGGAGACTGACCACCTGGTGACCTGGTGCAGCCAAAACAACCTGGAGCTCAACGCTCTGAAGACAGTGGAGATGGTTGTGGACTTCAGAAAGATCTCAGCCCCACCAGCCCCTCTCACCCTGTGTGACTCCCCCGTCAAAGCTGTGGAGTCCTTCTGCTTCCTGGGCTCTATTATTACCCAGGACCTCAAGTGGGAGCTCAACATCAGCTCCATCTCCAAAAAGGCGCAGCAGAGGATGTTCTTCCTGAGGCAGCTGAGGAAATTCAACCTGCCAAAGACAATGATGGTGCACTTCTACACTGCCATCATCGAGTCCATCCTCTGTTCCTCCATCACCGTCTGGTACGCTGCAGCCACTGCCAAGGACAAGGCCAGGCTGCAGCGCATCATTCGCTCTGCCGAGAGGGTGATTGGCTGCAATCTGCCGTCCCTCCAGGACTTGTTTGCTTCTAGGCCCCTGAAACGGGCGAGGAAGATTGTTGCTGATCCCTCTCACCCTGGACACAAACTGTTGGTGTCCCTCCCCTCTGGCAGGAGGCTGCGGTCCATCAGGACCAAGACCTCACGCCACAAAAACAGTTTCTTCCCGTCTGCAGTCGGGCTCATCAACAGAGCCCGGGTCCCCCTAACAGAGCCCGGGTCCCCCTAACAGAGCCCGGGTCCCCCACTGACTCTAATGACTCTGTCACCCTTATACTTAAATACACTCGACACTTTAACATTACACTTGCCACTTTCATAAAAAAGAAGTCACGCACATTCCATGCACTTTACCTTATTTTTGGTTACCTTATTTTTGATATTCTTATATGCTACTGTTTTCATTTGTAAATATCCATTCATTCATCCTCATTTATTGTAGGGCTGCAACTGTTAAATGTGTATTGTTAAATGTATGCACCTTCCCGCCAGGACAAATTCCTTGTATGTGTAAACATATATGTCAATAAATTTTAGATTAGATTAGATTTAACTTTATTGTCATTACACATGTACAAGTACAGAGCAACGAAATGCAGTTTAGCATCCAACCAGAAGTGCAATAGCAGTAAATACCAATATACAGATAATAATACGTATTTTACAGATAATAAGTTAGTGATATAGGTACGGGATATACAGATTGATTGCGGTAATATGTACATGTTATACAGGTTGATTTGTGCATTAAATGTAGGTAGACTATAAGCAGGAACTATAAACATAATTTACAAAAGGCAAATGAGCATATGATAAGTTAAGTAATACAGATTGAGTGAACGTTAAATAGTGCATAATAATAATAAACAGAAATGGTTCTGATTCTGATTCTGATTCTGATTCTGATAATTCAGTTTATTTTGTATAGTCCAAAATCACAAATACAGATTATCCTCTGAGGGCTTTAAAATCTGTACACATAGACATCCTGTCCCGGGACATCACATCAGATCAGGAAAAACTCCCCAAAAATAGTAAAAACCCTTTTACAGGGAAAAAAGGGAAGAAACCTTTAGTGTAACAGAGATACAACACATTCAATGAATATGACAGAAGTTATTCATGTAATGAGTAATAGGCATGGACCACGATCCAGATAACCACGATCCATGAAGCAGAAGGAGGCAGAGATGAGGGGCATCAGCAGGGCCACCATGGCAGGGAGCAGGACCGGATCCAGACAGCCACGATCCATGAAGCTTGAGGAGAGGAAGCACAGAGGCTCCTGAGAAGAAGTAGAGTTAGTAATGTGCATTGAAGTGACATTTATTCATCCAGAAGAGGAGAGAGAGGAGAGGAGAGAGAAGCTCAGTGTATCCTAAGCTGTTCCCCAGCAATATAAGCCTACAGAAGCACTTCAGGAGCATGGAAAAGTTCATGGAGGGGGGATCCTTCTGACAGAAACACAGGGTGAGTTGCCCTCTCTGGTGGGACAACATGGTACTATAAGCTCCCTAAGATATATGATGGTGCATCACCAGTTAAGGCTTTGTAGGTAAGAAGAAGGACCTTAAATACGATTCTCAATATTACAGGAAGCGGAGAGCAGCTAATACAGGAGTAATGTGATCTGTCCTCCTAGTCCTTGTTAGTACACGAGCTGCAGCATTCTGGATCAACTGGAGAGACCTAAGAGATTTACCAGAGCAGCCTGATAATACAGAGTTACAGTAATCCAGTCTTGACGTAACAAATGTGTGGATCAATGTCTCTGCATCCCTTCGAGTCAATATGTGCCTGATATTGAAATGTTGCGTAGGTGAAAGAAGGCAGTCCTTGAGATCTGTTTCACGTGGGAACTGAAGGACAAGTCTTGATCAAAGACAACTCCTAGATGCTTTACGGTGGTGCTGGATGCCAGAGCAATGCCATCAAGAGAAACAATATCATTCGATAATTGATTTCTGAGATGTTCTGGGTCAAGCAAAATAACTTCAGTCTTGTCCGAGTTCAACATCAGGAAGTTGCAGGTCATCCAGGTTTTTATGTCTTTAAGACACGCTTGAAGTTTAGCAACCTGGTTGGTTTTATCGACTCTCCCTGACTGCCAACATTACCGCAACAACACATTCCTGTAGGTTCATGCTGCACAACATCAGAATACGTCCACTTCTCACCCAGAAGGCGGCACAGGTTCTCGTCCAGGCTCTGATCATCTCGCGCCTAGACTACTGCAACTGTAATTGTATTGTAATTCACCCAAAACTCCGCTCCTCCGCGACCTTCACTGGTTACCGGTGGCCGCCCGCATCCGCTTGAAAACATTGGTAC